>JAVYIG010006777.1:0-111892 GCA_035222895.1 Strongylocentrotus droebachiensis | reverse complement strand
CCGTAATCATAGTTTGCAGGTGTTTTAGGGCTATTTACGTTTACATTTACGTTTGCATTCGATGAAAAACAATGTATCAAATGTGAAGGGAAGTGACCGTGGCTAAGGGCTCCCTGATTGACGTTTCTAATGGAAATCAATAATTCCCCCTCTCTTTCATTGAATACTTGATTTGGAATGAAAGAAGAAGAGAGGGGGGGGGGGGGGAGGGGGGTCGGGAGCAAGTCACTTTAAAAACAAGTCAGATGCATGAACAGTATGCTGCATACAGTAATTTGTGTATGTACAATGTACATGTCTACATGTTATACCGGTAGTTGTATCAGTAGTTATTTTAAAACCTTTTTTTTTTCGCCTAGTGCTAGCGATGAAATCTTCATCTACACATGACAAGTCAGGAAGAAGAAGAAAAAAAGAAGGAAATATTGAACAGGGGATTGATGGAATAATCAAAGATATTATGTCATGTTTTGGGCAAATAAGGTGGTATTCTTGTTGGGATGATAATATAAATATGTAAAAATATCTACATGTAAAGATATCTTTAAAGCCATGTTTTAATATAACAAGTTATTTGCAATCGTAATATTTTATCAATGGACTCTTCACATATAAAATGTACCGTATGAATGGTTTATTTCATATTGTAAATGAAAAATAGAACAACACTACATCACAGCTACAAGTAATATATATGCCGGTGGGAAAGAAATCATATTAGTAGCTTTCTTGAATGAATTTGAAAATGAATGTCAGGTTATTGGCTTCACGAAGCGAGTAGTTGTTTATACAGACCCGCCATTATACTGCAGGGCATGTGGACTGAAATTCAAATTAAAGTCAAGATTCCAGATCTGATATGATTATAATGTGTTTTCTTGCCTTGGTCTGCAACCTCTGCAGGCGTTAGAGCCGGCTGGATAGTGCACTGTGAGCAGTCAATGATCCTGAAATTTAGATATTGCTTCTCAATATTTTTATGACCAGCTGTACATGTACAGTGTAGGTAGCGTGTTTCCATTTAATATTTTTGTATGTGCATGTAATTAGTGATGCCCACTGGAATAGGCTGTATTTTTTATTGGAATTGTGTTATCCAAATTAAGAGCAGGGACCTGGGAAGTTCATTTACCGGTAGGCAGTGTGTGGTTGATCTAGAAGTTTTTTTACTTTTTAATTTATGTTTTTTGTAAATTACCAATCTCCTCTTCTGACTTTTCTACTTCCATTCAGTCAACTTTGAATGGAGGGTTTATTTCCCTTTAAGTTGGCCTCCTCCCTTTTATGCTTGGTGTATCATTGCTTGTTGAATCAAATGGAGTTTAATAAGACTAGTCGTCTTGATTGGCTGTCACCCAACTCATAACAGTAAACTGCTTGAATGATCCAACCAATATACATGTATGTATATCATATTTTATTTTTTTTAAACATTCATTCTTATTAACTCTCTATAAAGGAATGATTTCCCTTTAAAGCATCATTTAATAATGTTAAATCTGAGATGCACAGCCCTACATTTTATCAGTGGTCTGTGATATGGTGTTATATTAAAGCCTTAACAAAATTGCACTTCAAAATGATCAAGAAGTGCCTCAAAAAAGTAAGAACCTTTGAGTGACCGGTTTTACCATACTCGTTTTCCCCAAAAGACTGTAGTGTTATGAAAACCGTTTGGCAAACGCAAAATTTGATTTAGATTTTCAATCATAAATATCTTGATAATCAGACGGTGCGATCGGCTTGTAAAATTATGGGTTCCTGACTGACCTAAAGGTTTATAAAATCATTGCAGCATGAGCTAAATCAAGGATTTTTTAAAAAGGATCTATTAAAGACAAAGTTACCAGATCCCTTTAATTATGGCCTACATGTACTTACACGTACAGTATAGTAATTAGCGTTGCATTTGAATCCAACCGAGTATGGTAGTTAGACTAGCTGTCTTGATTGGCTATCACCCAACTCATTACAGCATTGATTGATCCTACCATATCCATGTGGTCAGTCCATTATCAGCTGCTCTCATCGTTAACCCACACATCACACTTCATGAATTGCATCACTGTACTCTCATTTGTAGTGGAATGCGAACAGGGGGAAACAAATCATATGTTTTCCTAATTGGCGTTCAGCAGGCCAGTGTTCGGTCATTTTGTTAAATTATTTATGAATCAAATATATACCTAAATATACAGAATATTCATAGCCAGTTGAGGCATACACATTTCTTATTATCAAAATAATGTACATGTACATTACATGCAGGCCTACATACACATACAATTAATTATGTTGGGTATTTATTTACCAGCTGGTACACTCAATACATGCAACTGCACATACATGTAATGCTTTATGAACCGCCTCACTCTACTATTATCGCAGAGGAATGCCAACAGGGGAAAAAAATGAATCATATGTTTTCCTAATTGGTGTTCAGTCAGCCAGTGTTTGGTAATTTTTGCTTTTTCATATGAATTGAATAGATTGAACAGAATGCATAAAAAAGTATAGAACATATGTGTACATGTAAGGGTGCGTTCAAGCGACACCTTTTCACCTTGGAAACACGGTTTTCAAAGACGTTGCGTTCAAGCGATTTCAAGCGATTTTTGTTGTGGGTCGTGAAAATAAAAGGTGTTTATCGCTTGAATGCTTTCCTGCAGTAACCATGTTTTTTAACAACATTTTGATTTCTGATTCATGTTGTGATTCTAGCTTAAAGGTAAAAACCAGTATTTGAAACGCCACAATTTCAAAAATGAAATGTAAGCTCTTTATTACCAATCATGTGAAAGAATATGTTTTGACTAATACATGATGATAAAAATGTTGCCGGGAAAACGCCTACTAATTGATATATTTGGTAAAGAAGTTTATCTATTGGTCTGTGAGAGATAAACGCATGTGTCGCGCACGTGTGCATAGTCCCATATACATCTTTTCTGTGTATAGTGCTTGTAACTTTACGAAGACTGGGCCAAATTTCTTATCGATTTGATGATTCCAGAACCTTGCAGTACACACCAATAGTTATATGCTAGATGATCAACCTTTTCTGATCGATTCCACAACGTTTCTTTCACAATGCAATCGCATGACCATAACTGGGGGCCGTTTCTCGAAACCGTCATAACTACAAGATCAACGACATCTCGCCACTGTCACGCAACTTGTCAGCTAAGTGTTTCACAAAGCCGTCTTTGCCAAGATCAGCGACAACTTTCGCGACAGTGAGTTGTCACTGCTCCGACCCCGTCATATCTTTTTAATTGCTGTAAAGCACCATCACAAGTCAGTTTGTTGCTATTCCATGGGCCGCGAAATGTACGATTAGTTTCACTATAATTTTGAGAAAAATATAGACGAGTTTGGTACGTAATTCTCTGGGATGCGAAATGCAAATGTAAAAAAGTGATAATACAAATTATACAGAAATTGTTAAAAGCTGAATATAAACATTAAATCACAAATCATTAAACTATAACATATAAATAAAAGAGATAAGAATGTTACACACCTGTTGTCATAGTCGATCCATAGTCTTTCTTAGGATACCATCATACCTTTGGGGCCTATGTGCATTATTATTCCCTCTCTAATTACTTCTTCCAAATTATATTTTCAATATCAAATCAATTATATAACGAGTATTTATGAGACTCTAGAATAAAAACTGGCTGAAAAAGGGGTATTTTGCCTAAAATTCCTCCTCACAATAAACAAAAAAAGTACGTATTGATAAACTATCACATTACGGTATCCTTCAACTATTTTTTGAATAGACTGTCGAAAAAAAAACACTCACCGGTTTTTCTTCAATTTAAGAATCTTTACAGAAATATGCAAATCGTTTGATGATCTACATTTGATAATGACACTGTTTATTATTTATTTTAGGAGAATTTATATGTATATATTTCTTTTTTGAACAATTTTAGCCCCAAAACTTGTTTTGGGTTATTCTTGATAAATCAAATGGATCGTGACAAAGACTATGTTCTTGGGCTGCTAGTATCGCGATATATCGATATCATGTCTGTCATGGCTTTGTGAAACGGTTTGTCCACTTCATGACATCTCCGTAGGTCGCCGACAAAGATATGACTGTCATGGAGTTGGTTTCGAGAAACGGCCCCCTGGTCTTTATCTTTAAAGAAAAAATCGCTTGAACGCATCCCAAGTACTTTTGAATGCAGATGAAGCACTTGTGTCACTTGTAATGAGATAAGGAATGCTACCACTCCCATCAAACAGATGTGAAGTGGGTGGTGTTGGTTACAAATCTTTTCAAGCAGTCAGTGAGTGACAGGACTCTTGTTCTCTGGATCCCAGACAGCTCCTGGTGTGTGACCTCAAATGACATCTTGCAGAAGATAAACCTGGCACACCTGCTTCTAGGCAATGTGAAGGGAGGGGGGAGGCGATAGTCTGCGGACACAGGCTCTGATTTGACACTTTACCACAATATCTAAAACCTTGAGCAGAGCCTACCCCTCTCAGTCTGAGTCCGGAGCGGCTAAAGTGCAGAGCCTATGCAGGAGGTTATCTGCCTAGTCTTATTGGCAGACCCAGTTGCGCACATCGACTGACAAGGGTTTGTGCCTGCAAACTAACCCGCTCCTCTGCAATGAGAGGGGGGGGGGGGGGGGGGGGGGGTCTCTCAACATCCCTATAAACTATAGGTTACATACAAGTAGGTACATATTTTGTGGTCATAATATCATACATTGTACATTGTACATGGTATTTTTACTACCTTTAATTTCTACCATGGCACTATTATCATTTGGCAAGATATTAAATTTACATTAGCATTTTGATTGTTTTTATTTATATATTTTCTTCTTCTCCTTTGCAGTATATTGGTACTCTTGATGTGCCCAGACCAAGCAGCAGAGTGGAGATTGTAGCTGCAATGAGGAGAATAAGGGTAAGATCACTAATTCGTATATTCTTCTTCAAATTGGCATTGCTCATATTTTGTATGGCCTGTCTTCAAGATACCAGCATTTACAGAGATTGTTTTATATACTGGAATAAGCAAATCAAACTCTTTTGTTCGTTTCGTGTACATGACTGAAGTGCTCCCAGTTTTACTACATCATGATATTGTTTGGAAACAATACAACATAAATAAGTATCATTATCAGCTTTGGTAGCACTTGTCACTGATAGTGATAGATTACACTTACCGGTATGCCAAATTCTTACATCTATGTACATGTAAAATTGTAAATATATGAAAAGCAATTTACAAAGAAAAAGTATCATAGGTTTTGAAAGTAAAGAACAGAGAATGGAAAGGAAATGATAAGGAGAAAAGTTATACTTCTTCATGAGCAGAGCAATAGAATTAGAATGATCCTAAAAATTACAGGAAACCATCATTAAAATCATGGAAACTGAAGAATAAAATATATCTGAGAAGTGAGAAGCCATATCAACCTGTTCAAATAAATCCATCATCAATCATTTCCTTTTTGTATTTCCATTTTATTGACTTATCTGTGTTTGCAAGAAATATTTTATTGTATTCTTTGCCTTTGTATGTTTTTATGAAAGTGGTGAATAAATTCAATTCAATATAAACTAGCCGTACAGTTAAATTGCAAAGCAAAACTTTGAATATATATCAATTTTTTTATGACATTGCCTGTATAGAGATGCATTAAGGAATGTATGCAAACATTACTAATAGGCAGGTGAACAACTTACTGAATATGCTATAAAAAGACGAAGAAGAATCACAATTTTCTCCCCATGGGACCGGCTAATCTGTTTGCTCATGGAGCAGCAGTGGTAATGGGCAGATATTACGAGCGAGCGACAAGCAGCAAACGAGCGACATATGCCTGCCATGTTTCATCAATAACGGTCCAAATCTTTCCGTCCAGAAATACAGCGTGATATCATGCACAGGAAGTGTGTCATAAACAGGGCAAATGGTGCAGAACCTTTGAAGTTTAATACAAGGAGCCATCAATAAACATAGTCAAGGTCCATCCATGGTCACATTCAACTATAATTGGAATTTAGATCAACTTTAGTATGTTTATTTAATTTAATTATCTATATATTTTATTATTCATATATTTTACTTCAGAATAGGTAAAACTTTTTTTGACCCCATAATTTTTGCTATCAACTAATGGGGAAATTATAATCATGCAGACTATAGTGTAGAATGATTAGAGTTGGGCATACAAGTACATAACAATGAAAACTACTGTATGTTTTGTGACAAAATTATCTGAAACTTACTATTGTCCTAGATTGTGCTAAGACTATAATTTCATGATTGTTCCATCTCTAATTGAATTAATCTATTTTCTGCCCCTAAAGAGGTACAATGTACCCGTATGTACATGCACTACATGCTCATGATGTATACTGTTTATTACGTGCATATTTGTAGATGTATAATACAACAATGCTATTTGCCATTCATCCCATGATACAGAAGCAATTAAAGGATAAATTTAGAATAATGTGACCATGATAACAATGCAATGCTCTCTGTAAATAACATGCGTAGATATCATTATTCAGATGTTTTTTTATGTCTTTGATGAGGATTTCAACTTTGCAAGGATTTATTTGTTTATTTATGGATCTACATCTACACTCAGAGAGCTAGGCCACCATGCCAATTGGCAATGGCAATTGTTGTGAGCGTTCAATCAGCATTGTGTTTCTGTTTACTAACAAATGATGGGGAACTTCTGATACTATTGTACACAACATGCAGGGAAATTGTGTGACTACATGTACATATTTATGAATATAGAAATACTGCAAAAAGGCTTTCATTCAATATACACTGTAATATGTGTAGGAATGTTTATTTCATGCAATGTGTTATCTTTTTAATACTCTTCCAGTCTTCCTTTCTTCCCTTCTTGTGCATTTAATGATTTTGATGATTTTGATGACATTGGGTGATTATGATTAATTATGTACATGTACATGTATATCCGAAATCTGGAGGATTATACATATATACAGTATACTGGTCATTCTTTGAGATGAAATGTCTATTTAAAAGGTATCACTAGAATAACGCCAAACCATCCATCTGGTTTCTCTCTTTTTAAAGGTATGATGCAAGGCAATCCATTATCACCAATACTTTTAAGTTGAATGTACATGTACTAAAGCTAATAGAGCACTGATGATTCAGGAAGTTAAAAGCAACATTTCACTTTTTGCAGATTCTTTCCCCCAAAACATATGAAAGCTCTGCTTTTCTGTTTAGAAGGTCATTTTCAGTTAGTCCAATGCATCAAGCCTAGACATATTTCAACACCACCACCAGTAGATGTTTTCTATTCATCATTTGCACTCCATTTAACTACTGCATAGCTAGGGTTCCCTATTCACGTTTCGTTCAACGTTTCTTGTTCCCTATAATCCTGCTAATAATGTGCGAAACCTCACCTGGCGCATTCCGTCGAGTTAGGAAGTGGGGAGAAGAAAAACGGCACGTTCGTTCGCTAAGAGCCAATCTCTCTGCCCCTCCATTACCTGTAGAAACGCTGAAAAGTGAGATTTTGGGAAGAGTTGATGGGATTTTGGCATTAGTTGGTATTGATTGGAAATAAGGACATTTGAGTAGAAAGAGGCATGTTCACACAATGGATAGACAATTATAAAACACGTCCATACCAGCTTATATTCTTGATAGTCTTTTATTTGTTATTACTTAGAGATAACTGATCAGATTTTGCTGTCCATACAGTGTACATGTATGGTCACTCATTGAATACTTAGCAGCACAAATAAATAAATGAAATGAAATGTCTCTCTTCTACAGAAAGCAAGTTGATATAATGCTGTCTGCTACATGTATGCTGTTTATTTTCATTGAAATAGCTCAATGTGCAAAGAAATTTAGCTCAATGTGCAAAGAAATTTAGCTGTACATGCAGAGCAGCAAAACCCCACTCTGACTTTATCGCACTGGAAAAACAACTTTTTGTTCACAGTAGCACTTTTTATTCGTTAATGTAAATTGTAATCGTGACATTTTCTTGCAGTGAACTTGAAGAATCTATTATTGTCTTTTTTAATAAACAAATCCACATCTAGTGATTCTGCAAAGATTTTTTGTAGCTCTTTCAGCATGAAATTGCTTATTTCTCCTTCACATTTTGGTCACTACCCCATATATAGAACAAATTTGAAAAATAATGTTATTAGAAAATATTTTCTCATTTGGGAGTATCAAACCATTTAAAAAAGGTAAGAAATGGAAAATGCAATCAAAGCCTCGAGGGAAGTGGGCAACCCAGAGCATTTAAGAGTATTTCTTCTGGGTTTAATTCATCTTGCCTCTTTTGACGAAATAATCCTGCAAATTTTTTGTCAGGGACTAGCTAAGAATAATGTCTGTACTACGGGGAAATCTTCAAATGACAAGCCTAATGGCTCGGTTATATTCCAAGAATCCAAGGTACTTGTGCATTAGGAGAGCTGTTTTCATTAAAAAAGTATTTATTACTATTACTTTATAGAAATCTATAAATACAAATATGTGTACAATGTATGTACATGCATGTGCTCTGTAAATTGCATAGAGAATTTTTGTATTAATGTGCAGTCACTGCAATGTATAAACTTACTTTTAATTTATTTTTTGTATATAGTAATGATAATATTGGGCTCTTGTATAGCACTCATATCTGAGAGACTTGACACTTCTGGCGATCGCGATACCCTGGCTGCCATTATGGCCCTCTAGCATTTCAAGGAATTAATTCCTGCCAGGTACCCATTTACATCACCTGGGTTAAGTGTGGCAAATGAAGATTAATGTCAAAGTTTGTTTCAATCCATTTGCAAAATCTAGTCATTTTGACAAAGAAAGTCATTATGGCCATGTCTACAAACTGTATGTACTGTACACTGTACAAATGTTCATGAACATCATTTTTGCTAATATGCACAATATGCAAGTGGCTGCCTGCAAAATCGCACTAAGATCATGACTGCCATTTACAACATGGCGGTCCCGTGGTCTTATTGCAGCCAGCCGACAATTCAGGAAATGTAATTGTCCTGAATTGTTTCTTAGTTACAAAATGTACTTGTAAATTTGTATGGCTTCACGAGATTATGTACAAGGAAACATGTCACAGTGGGTAAGAAAATAGAATAGAGGGAATGAGGGAAATGGCATACTACAAAAAGTATACTTCTGTGTAAAGGTAGACTGTCTTCATTATGATGACAAGATTTTCATCTTAAAGAAAAAAGATTAAGATGTACAAGAACCCACTATAATTATTATTAAAGAAGAAGAGACTTTATGATTAAGAAAATGCATTTTTTCTTTTAAAACTGAAAGTTGTTTATTTTAGGCCCAATGTGAAATATAGTAGTAGAGATGATTGAAAGTGAAATTGGAAAAAAGTAGACAATTTGGTGAGAAAGATTGTAAGACACATATATGGCAATTCTTCAAATATATAAATCAGTAAATTGGATGATTGAATATTTCAATAAAATTCAATAGTTCTTCATAGTAATAGATTTATTTCAGAGAATTTGAACAGTTTGTCACAGTTAAAGTTTCATTCTCTCCTGTTTTGTATTGGACCTGGAATTATATATTCTATTTTGTCTGTTTGAAGCCAGAATGGATATTCTTTGACACAGAGTTACAACTATTCTGGCTGTGAACAGACAATTAATTGTATTAAATAGATCTATTGACATGCTGCTACTCCTGCATTTATTCATGGGTCTGTGCTGATTGTTGAATCTCATGTACTAATGGCGTATTCAGAAATTGTTCCATTGCAAGCTGTTATACATTTTTGGGGGCTTTCAAGGGGGCTGCACCCTATGTTGGATACGCCTGTAAAATTTCTGAAGCTTACAGGCCTGACAATTTTCTGATTTAAATCTGTTTCCCAATTTTTTTAATTTTTTCCCAGATTTTTCCCAAATTTTTTTCTTCTTTTTTCCCCCAGATTTTTTCTTCCCGATTTTACCATTATTTTCCTATTTTCCCACCCCCCCCATTTTCCCCCAATTTCCTTACTCAAAAGGGGGGGGGGGGGGGAATGTTGTTAAATGCAATTTTTTTCTCCCAGAATCCTTTTCTTCTTTTTTTACTCAAAGGGGGGAGGGGGGGGGGGGGCATTTGACGGTTGAGGAAAAAAAGAAACAATTTTTTTTTTAGTGCTCACTATCAGTCATGAGGATAAGGCCTCAGTCACACTGTCATTTCAATTCCAACTCGATTTCAAACCGACCAATTCTTGGCCGTACGGGGTAATTAAATTTTTGGTTTGGTCTGTTGTTGGTGTGGGGTTGTAGCCAGTTTATATTTGATCTCGGTTTTAGTCAATGTATGATTCAGTATTAAATGTCAATGCTGCTTCTGTTTTTCAAAGTCACAACCTGACATTGCATTTAAGTGTCCAATGACGTTCCATGTAGACAGTCTAATGGAAAGAGTTAAAGGGTAATTGAATTTGGATGAAACAGAAACAGCAGACAATGTGATGAAAGTACATGACTGCGCTATCAGCACGAAAGATAGATACAGTGCATGAGTGGGCTACATGCATCCCATTTAATGTCTGGCAGGTTCAAAATGGGTTGCCCTTTCTTTTAATGGGGAGGGGGCATCAGCGCATGCAGGGTCCCCCCTTTCTTATCTTAGTTCTTTTTCTTTCTCATTTGAATTTTTAACATGAAACTCTAAAATGGTCTTTATTTTCATTTATCTCCCCACATTGTATAATCTTCAGTATGTTCATTTTTTTCTTCACTCCATTTAAAAAGAAAAGAAAGAAAGAAACGCAATTTGATAGGAAGTTTTAGTAGCATATATTAAGATATTGATTATTTGATATGAAATTGTAAAAAAAAAATGATAAAGGGGAAAAAAGGGAAGGAATTTTGATAGGAATTTTATTGACTCATGGCTCTATAGCATTAGGTCATTATACTTTTAAAACTGTTGATAGAATTCAAATCTTAAAAGGAAACATCTGTATAAATGTAAGCAAAACGGTATTAAGTATTTTGCTACATGTAGTAGCAAACAGTGTCAAAAAGATGTTAAGGGTTAATGAATAAGCATGAGTACCGGTATAGTATTTTAACAGCCATTCAGAAGCAATAGACCGATTTGCGGTACTAACATATTCAAATTGTGGATGTTTCTTTCCTAGGTACCTAGTGGCAAGTTATTCCATTAGCCTGCTATTACTGAATGAACTACAATACTTGAAATCATGTCTGCATACATTACTTGTTGCTATGTCATGCAAGCCTTAGACAAGCTTTCAGGTTGTCAAGAACAACCTTTGTTTAAAAAGTACACCATTACATAAAATTTGAATAGGTTAGTAAACTGGTCTATCGTACGAGTACAAACTTTTCATCAGCGTTACTATCATCTCTGTAGTAGAATTCCTCTCTTTGTGCCCCTAAAAGGGTCAGTGTACAGTATCACTTGATCCAGTTTAAATCTGGACATGTACCACGCAAACAAGGCAGCTCATCCCGTGTTCAGACTAACTAAATTCATCATATAGATGAGAACCGTACAGCTATACGATAAAGTGAGCATCTTTCTATTCCCAACGTCATATTTAAAGGAAACTTTGTGTAGCAAAAATGGATGTTTGAGCACTGTTTCAAATGAGAACTTGATAAAGAATCGGGGTCCCCTTCTAACGAGAAAGTCATATCATACAACAAATCGGATAACTGACTTACCGTGAGTGTGCACTGGTAATTAGCCAGCAGTCATGTCACCTGACCTCTTAAAAACCAGTTTCTTTAACGTTTCTTTTACACGATACTCCTTTTCACTTGCATACATGTACGCCCATCTGCTATACATGTACATGTACGTTGATTTTTAATAATCTGACGTACCTTTATATGAGTTTTTTATTCATAGGTTTTGCTCTAGTCAGAACAGGCCATCAATTCTATCAGGTGACTCACGGTGATGATGATGATCGTCACTACGATCGTCACATGGCCCGGGGAAAGCTCGGTAGAAAAGAAAGGTGTCCCTCCAATTGATTTCCCAAATAGGTCGTCAAGTGTCGTTTATCGTCAAGGAAACCCTCCTGAATGCAAATCAGGTCCTCGGTAGTAAATGCAGGAGATGGGTGAAAAACGAGAAACAAATTCAATAAAACCTTGTCACAGGTAGTGATGGAATGCGACTGTTAAGACGTCAAAAGGGAGGTGCATGCATTTCTGTACGAACAACATTTAAATTGTTTAAAAGGTTCTCAAAAGGCATCATGAAAGCCTATCCTGCATGATGCAGTGCATATACATGTAAGTGATTGTCGGGTTTAAGAACTACAGTAAAGGTACTCTTTTTTCCTTTCTTTTTCTAAAATTTCCTTTAGTGAATTTACTTTTGTTTTATTTTGTCAGCTCCAGCTGTGTGTGAGCTTTTCAGTGTTTAAATGATGACAAAGTGCAACAAAAATTCCCTAATTCTTATAGACGTCTAAAAGATTCCATCTTGATATTTCAGATTTAAGTATTTCTTTGTGACGATTGAGTGCTATTCAGTGGAGAAGGGAGAAGATAATCTTCACAACATGTTACAGCTTCTTATTGAAGATGAACTACTATTTCTTGAGAATTTAGCTACTACTTCCACCAAAAAAGACATCCAGAATAGTATTTTTCACAATCTTTATGACTTTTATACCCAATAATAACTCAACCACCATGCCTCCATGGATGAATAAAGTACCTTTTAATGGAGAAGGTAATTCTTACATTATCAACAGCTACTTGAAGTTTAAACACTACAACAGGAAATGGCATGAAAGTGGTTCTTAGCCAGGGCAATTTAGCTTGTTTTAGCCCATGATTTACAACACCAGCTCGTCATTGCCAAGGTTTATAGCCCCACGCATAAATCATCATCTCTGACCCATTAAAACACATGTCAAATTCATCATAAATAGCACTTCCCAAACTTCTTCATCCTTCACTGATTTTAGATTGCGGCCTAAGTAGGCCTGTTTTCATCAGCTTGACTGAGATTGCCAAATATCCCACTTATTTCAACTATCCCGATTGCAAATTATCCAGTCAATTTGCGTCTTCATCAGCCCGAAGTTGCAATTAGCGGGATATTTGGTCGAGATAATCATCCCAAGATATCTTGGACTAGTTTGCAAAATATCCTGCTATTTGTCAGGTGCGTCTTCACCAGGTCGAGTCTCAAGCTGATGAAGACGCGCTTTGTAACTTTGGGATTATTTCCCAAATCAGAAATAGCAGGCGTTTTGGCAATCTCGAGCTGATGAAGGAATACCTAGTAGTATGACAAATTGGCGCTCGAGCGGAGAACTTTCATCTTTAATGAAGAAGAGACGGTCATTAGTCTAGATAAATGACAAGACTTTAAAATGTCAAAGCAGAGTCTTGATTAATTCTCCTTCCGAATACGGTAAATGTACACATTCTCACCATTCCAAGGATGTTTCTTTAGAGAGATATAAGAGCGAGAGAGAGAGAGAGAATTAGAGAGAGAGATAGAGATAGAGATATATATATTTATATATAGAGAGAGATGGAGAGAGAGGTCATATTTTTTACAACACAACTGTCACGACAAAAACATGTACACAAAAGGAAGACAACTTTAATATATAATGCAATTTGTATCAATTGAAAGAACAATTTTTAGAACAAATAGACATTAGTTCATTTGGAACTCTAATCTTTCAAACTGTTATATTGATTCATTACATTACATTTTTCTAAAGTTTCTAATTACCCAAGACCTGAACAGTTGAGAAATACAGGAAATCTAAATTTTAGCCTCAAATACAAGATATTTTGAAAAATTTCTGTTGGAATTTTATTTCTAAAGGCTAAAGCCCAGTGGAGCAAGCTTAGCTATTCGGTATCACCAGGGGTCCAGGTATTTGCTGTAATATACCACTACCGTCCAGCATTCTTCCCTGGTATGGTCAGACTAATGGAATGTCTGCTAACTGAAGGCTCATTACCAATACCATGACCTTACAATTGAGGTCAAGGGTCGAGAAGCCCACTCCTGACATCCCTTCAACAAGTAGGCCTATATATTATGATGATTGTGACTAGAGGAGCATTTATATTAGGCCAAACAAACTGGAGCTTGAGATTTTAGACCGATGAGCACTTGGAAAAATAAAGTTCTCTGTTTCTATTTGTCTAGACAAGCTCAAACTTGCGAAATTAGACCAATCATTGCTTCTTGAAAAAATTAGAGTTTAAAGTTCCCTGTTTCCACTAGCCTGAGCACAGTTGAGTATCTCCCGTTTGCTCAAGGAATCATATTGCAGCTGGAGCTTCAAGTCATATTTTTGTCCGATTGCATATTCTTCACCACCAAATTAGCTTGCTCATTGGCCAAATAGTAATCTATTTCATGAACAAACCCCATCTGGCATAATAACTTGAACTAATGTATTCAATTTAGTTTATTAAATTCAATTTAGTTAAATCATTTCCATAAAAATCACATTACACTAGAATATACATGTACATACCGGTAAGTACATTAAAATATCCCAAGCACAAGAGTAAAATTTCTTATACGGCTAACAATTTGCATTTACACCACAGACCAGCTCAAGCTAGTTGTGATCGGATTGGTTTCACTGGATCAGGATTAGTGGGCCATTTTGAAAACATGGGCTAATGAGAACATGGCTATAGTATAGAGGATACCGATAGGCCTACCAAATATGCTACTGAATATCTGTTCAAGTTAAATTGGATGTCAAACTTGATTTGATGGAAATCAAACATGTGTGCTTTGGTGTTGAATATCTGTTGGTATGGAAACATGAGAGGCACTTACAAATACCTGGGATTCAGCTCCTGCAGTTGCATAAATTCTGCTAAATTTGACTTGATCGTTATTTGTGAAGGTGTGGGCAAGCTGTAAATACACTGTATGTATAAAGTCAACTTGAGTCAAAATAGAGCACTATTGATGAAGCTACAGAAGATCTTAATCCATAAATAACTCTGATTCAGCCTTCAGGTATGCATGTTTTTCTTAATAAATAGAAGAACTTTTGCCCAAATAAAAAATGTAAATTAGATGAGCATCTTTTGTCCCCCCAAAAGGCCTATACCGGTAACAGACCTGCCAACCAGTACGATTTAGTCGTATTTCGTACGATTTTTTGAAGCAAATACGACAGTACGATTTTCCTGAATAAAATACGATTTTCAAAAAAGATTTTTTTTCTTCTTTTTTTTTTCTTCAATATTTTTAAAATTTTGTATTCTGTGTGTGTGTGTGTCCCATTTTCAATGGCAAAATGCCCATTCTGTCCTGTAAAGTATCCTACAAGCATCTCACATCAGCAATTTGGGGATGTTTATTGGTTCATCGAACACACCAGACGTGATGAAATCATGCATATTCAACCAATGATGCTTTAAAATATTCTTCCTGTATGTACGAACTGTAAGAGGCATTGATTCGCGTAACAGTCCGTGTTTTTAAAATACAACTTTGGGGATTAAAGAATACAGTTTTTGAACTCCAGGGGTTGGCAGGTCTGTGGTAATTCAATGTTGAAGCAGTTTATTTTGCTTCACATATATGGTGATCCAAAATCAAGCATCCTAATAACTGAACTGTACAGAACTACAGAAAGCAAACTCCCTATTATCTAAACTTTCAAGATGTTGCTCTTGCCAAAAGAGTATTATGGCCTCCCAACTGAAAGGATAAGTAGATTGAAAGATTATGCAAAATATTAAATTCTTCTTTGTCCGAATTTTCAGTTGTGATTCCATTGAATTTCATTTTTAGCTCGTAACCGAGCAGGATCAAACGATATCAAACGATATGCACTGTCTGTCACATGTTTGGACACACAGGCCTATAATTTATTCTGCTTTATGAGTTTTCCCATCTTAAGCTTCATAAAGGGTAACGGCCTACTTCGTACAAATTCCTTTATTGAATTGTATTATTATTATTCTTCAATTTTGAAATGAATATCTCAGTGGCACATCGCTTTCAGTGATCCCTGCCTTTCAGCGGGGAAAGCGATCCCTCGTTCTTCTTTGAGGCACAGATTCCATCTTTTACTTTTCCAAAACACCAGCTTTTCTTCAAACAGACAGACAGAAGCCAGCTTTGCGCAACAGATTTTAACACAATTAAAACCGTGCCAAGCAAAATACTGTCGGCAAATACTGCAGCATTCAAAAGGAAGGCAGGCGCGATGGAAACTGTGAAAGTTGGTCGGCTCAGAGCCGTGAGCAAACTGATATTAAATGAGGCATGGGGGAAAAGGGACAGAGAAATGTGTTGATTCTTCCAGAAGGCAAATATGCCATTTACACCACTTGGAAGACATTTTCTGGTTCAAGGAGGTTCAAATAGACTTTTCTCTTTGTTTTTTCTCTTTCTCTCTCCTTTCCCTAGCACCATATACACTATGCATGTACAAGTAGGTCATGAATAAGTAAGGCCCTCTTTATAGTTTAGAACCGTTTCTACCCTTATCTACCGCTATAAAGTCCTCTCGCTTGTCTCCATTTTTAGGGCTGATGCTAATAAGTGTTCTAGCGTTTGCATTCTAACTCTTGACCACCCCCCCCCCCCATTTCAATATTTAAAACAGGGAGCCCATGCATACAGACTGTATAAATTCAATTATTGTGAGAAGAGAAACTAATGTGGAGCCCTACCATATTGCATTTGGTGATGAGGATGATAAAAGTAGACAAATTTGCTATTAAATTTTTGTAAATTTAGCTTGCATTTTTGTTTTTTGTGAAATATTTGTCCTTCAGAATGATAGAAAGAAATGTGTTGTTATGCTATATGTATTTGTTGTATGGTTTATCTGGGTATCCTGTGTATTCTCAAACTGAAGGTCTACTATACTCAAATTTGTATCTGTAGTGAAAATAACTTAATTTTAAATATTTGGAATGCTTCATTATATAGAAGAAACCTCTAGAATTATTATCTGACATTTAAAGGTAGCACTACGTTAAAATGCACTGTTGATAGTTGGGGCTGGGTACATCTTTAATATTCGACGCAAATTTGATAATGCCATATTGAAAAGGCTGCGTTAATTAGATTTATGAACACATTTCCCAACAAACAATTCCACCCCAGGTGCTGGCAATGCCTGCTTCCCTAATGGAAAATTTGCTTGTAATATGCTTGTTCCAGTCCAAAATGTGCCTCAAACTACATGCCAGTATGTGTGCCAGTGTGAAACTTGAAAGCAGGTAGCGCTTATAAAATTTTCCTTTGCCATCTGTGGAGACAGAGTATATGCACTATATTTTGATTTATCGATTGGCTTTCTAGCAACTTGAAATCTACAGTTTTTCACCTTTTGTCAAGTCAATTTGGATGAAGGAGATCCTCCAGAATTTTATTCACAAATACAAAACATGGACTGAAAGAACTTTAAACTTTTTCTTTTCTTTTAGACTAAATTTGAAAGACAAATTTCAGAATGGCTGATAAATACATTTTGAGATAAAAATTTGACAAACAATATCAAGCTTTTCGTTAAACACTAAATTATTGATTGCATACTAAGTTTCATTATTTTGACACATTCAAATAGATTATTGTGTTCAAATGCACCTTGTGGAACATCGTTTTTTAAATCAAAACCCTCAAACGACTTGTTTGAATCTCTTGATAAAAACTATTTGTACATTCATGATGGTGTGTTTATATCTTCAGACAGCGCCCTTCCTACATCCATGACATGTTGTGAAGATGCATTCCGATGCGTGGTAGGAATGGATAAAAGGGGTGTGCTCCTGGACTTGACTGATATATACAAATTAAAATGATGGTATCAACACCACCATATTTTTGCATGGATGGAATTTGACCTTTCAGGAAAGATCCCATGTGATCGTGGGAAAGTGACACAAGAGATAGCCCCCCCCCCCCTCCTTGTACACATGCTTTGTGCTTTGTAAGATTTCATATTTTTATGCAACTTGCTCCTTTTCCCCCTTCTCCTATCTTCCCCTCTCTCTCCTCCCTCCCCTTTCTCATCCCCCCATTGTATTTTGCTTTCTTTCTATCCTGTTTCTTTTTACTTCCCCCTGTCTTATCTCATGCCTATTCTCTTTTCTTCCCCTTGTTCTCTCCTCTCTCCCTTTCTTTCTCTTCTCCCCTCTTCTGCTCTCTATACCCCCTCCCTCTCTCTCTCTCTCTCTCTCTCCCTCCCTCCCTCCCCCCTCTTTCTCTCTTTCTCTTCCTTTCTCTCGTCCCCTTCTTTTCTCTCTTCCCCCCTCCCTTTCTGTGAAGATGACACAATTATGACACGATTATTAAACTTTTAGTACCGCAGTGTTTTCATTTTTTGATGAATTATTAAATCACTAGTTTCCATTTCAGACCCAATTGCTAAAGAAGAAGTTTGTCTAGGAGTTATATATCTGTACTCCGAATCTAGGCTATATACGCCACACCTGTCTTCATCTTAAATCACTTTGCAAAGTGAATGAATGGGACTATGCTTGATACTATTACAGTTCCAATATTAGCTATGCCACATCTATTTCCCCCCAGCTGTCGCCCCTTCCTACTGTTTACCTCATGCTCGTTCACACTTTACAAGTTTCCGGTTATAAAACGTTACTTCATACAATGAAAAACTGAACATAATGTATAGCATAAATCCTCTGGAAAAGGAGGTTCATTGTCCCCCCCCCCCTTTTTATTAGCCTCATTTCTCTTCAAATTACAGCTCCAAAATAAAGCACATGTGTCTTTAAAAAAAGGTTTTATATTACTGTGTGGATAATGCTTAGTCTGAACATTATTCAATTGTAAGTTTGTGAAACTGTTCTGATATTTCATCTGATAAATAAATTGAATACTTTTCAGTTGCACATTACAACTTTGGTTGTTTTACCGCCTCATATCTGAAATAGCCTTAACAGTAAATAGTAAATTAATTAACTGAAACAGAGGAGAAACCTGTATATAGACAAGGTTTATCAGACATCTTTTCACCAACACGCTGTTATGAAATTACCAGTCTGAACATGCGTATGGGCAGACTTATTTTGGACGCACTGGGACCTCTCTCCCTCATCTCTTGTTTCATTCGTGGCTGCAATTTTCCTTCCTCTGTGGACATCACAGCCCGTCTTGAGATCTACAAGATAATACCAAAATTGAAAATCTCATATATATCGCCAGCCGATTCCGTAAATGAAAAGTACAGAGTGCATGTTGAAAGAATCTTCCACCGAAAAAAGCCTGAAGACAATTTAATATGACTGCTGGGAGTTTTATATTAGTAATTGAACTTGGACTGTACGTGTACATGCGATATCTGGTTTTGAAATTTGATTTTAGTTAGTCATATTTTAATTTGAATTTGATCAGCGATATCAAATGAGAAATATTCCAAGAATTTGATTACATCAGAGTTTGTCACAGATATTGATGTACCCTGGAGCGTTCAGCATCATGAGGATTTTTATCAAACAGACTGTAAAAAGCTTGCTGTCATTCTGAAGAGTATTAGATTTTGGATGACGGAATGGTGTGATTTAGTTTGACAAATTTTGCATAATTGAAGCTTACAAGTGATTTCATGAACATTCAATATATTGTTATGGTACAACTAAAATATTTTGTTCAGCTTGAATTTAAATCCATTTAAATGAAATACATGGACAATTATTTCTGTTGAATTCCCGAATATTTCCAGAACCTTCCAAGTGGCCATGTATTTCTCATTTATTTGATTTTTTTTTTTAAAGTGAAATTTGAAAAGTGATTTCAGAGAAAATAAGAAGAACAAAAAAAGTTTGTTTGAGAAAACAAGATGACATACATTTGTAAATGAGGGTACGACGAAAAGATTGAGAAAAGTCAGGAAAAAAATGAGAAGAACAAAGCTCAAAACAGAGTTAAAAAGCCCTTCTTGGCTGTCAGACTCGGAAGATGACTTACGAAAGTGTTTCAAGAAAGCCTAAATATGAGTTTAAGAGAGAATTTAATGGAAAATGATGAATAGGTTTGTGTATACCTGGACGACAGCAAGTACCATTTTGTGAGAGGATTTATGGATTCTAAAAATATCTGTTGACACTGGATGAGTTATTGTTCGATGCTAGTACATGTATGTCCAATCTGTGGCTGTGACCGCAAATTTCATATCCGATAGATTACTCTTAAATTATTAAGAGCCATTTCCTTTGTTTTTATGAATTAATCCCCAGAGTCGACTCAGCCCAGGTGATGATATAGTCATGGTTTGGTGGTTATATGGCTTTATGATTACCGTAGAGGTGTAAAGCTGAGATACGTAGGTGAATTGTTTAAGAATTGGTCATGGAAAAAAAACTGGAAAAAAAACGTAAGTTGTTATGAACAGTGATGTTTTAGTCATAGTTTAATGGATTCATAAGCTGAGGTGTTGAAAGTTGAGATTAGACTAGGTGAATCGTTGAGGAGATCTGTAAAGTTAATCTGTGAAAATAATATATTTACAGTGATGTTGTAGTCAAAGTTTCATGTAAAGTTTAAGCAACAATAGGTGAATTTAGGGGATTAGATGAGTATGTGAATTATATCATATATTTCTTATTGTACGTTTCTTATTTTACGTTTCTTATTTTACGTGCTATCAACCGCTGTGTATCACTGATTGGAATGTGTGAACATGACAACGACAAACTACTTAATCTGAACATGATTTATATCCATAGGCAGTACAATAGGGTATTGAAATTGATTTCTGGCAAGTCTTAGATTGTACTATGAATGGATATCTTGCCCATTCAACACCAAGTATCAGTAAATACCAAGCGATAATGTGTTTGATTGGATGTCATTATAGACAAATATAGTGACATGTATTTAAAGAAACATCACTGGTGAAGTTCCATGAGCCTTTTCATTCCCTTTGATCATGTACGCATTTGTACCTCGACGCCTGAAGCAAAATCCTCACTCCAACCATGGAGATAAAATAAGAGACAGATGACCCCCAAAACATGACGCCAACAAAGTGCGCTGACCCCCTAGATCCCACCTCAGGGAAAAGTGCTTTACACTTACAATCTACAGTTTGTACCCATCATAAAGTCATAGATATTGTCTGTTCAGAGCCAGAAGGGCATTAAGTCTGTGTTAAAGTATATGAGCTAACACCCTTCTGCCTCCAAACAGATATTGTCTACTGAGAGCCAGAAGTGTGTTAACTATGTGTTGAAGTATTTAAGTTAACTCCTTTTTGGCTCCAACAGATATCGTCTGTTAATCAAGAGTCATAAGCATGTTAAATTTGTGTTGAAGTATATACGAGTTAACACCCTTCTGGCTCCAAACAGATATCGTCTGTCTGTTGAGAGCCAGAAGGGAACTAACTGTATGCTGACGTACATATGAGTTAATGCCCTTCTGACTACAAACAGAGAGAGAGAGGGAGAGAGAGAGAGAGAGAGATGGAGAGAGGGGGAGGGAGGGAGGGAGGGAGGGAGGGAGGGAGGGAGGGAGGGAGGGAGGGAGGGAGGGAGGGAGGGAGGGAGGGAGGGAGGGAGGGAGGGAGGGAGGGAGGGAGGGGGAGGGAGGGAGGGAGGGAGGGAGGGAGGGAGGGAGGGAGGGAGGGAGGGAGGGAGGGAGGGAGGGAGGGAGGGAGGGAGGGAGGGAGGGAGGGAGGGAGGGAGGGAGGGAGGGAGGGAGGGAGGGAGGGAGGGAGGGAACTAATTCTATGCTGAAGTACATTAGTTAACGCCCTTCTGGCTCTAAACAGATATCTTCCACTTTTTTAGAAATCATAAATTGGTTCACGTCGCTAGGCCTGGGAAAGCTTGGGACAGGTGCTCTATTTTTTCCTTGAAGAAATGGAGACAGATAGACAAATTACTTCTAAATTGACAGGGAAGATGGCATGCACAGATGTCAGATAGTTTGTGGGTCGGTAATTCAGTTTGTCCTGCATAATCTTGATCATAATTTGAAAGAAGCGTCTATTTTTGTTACCCGCATATTTCATATTTCATTTTGATTGACTTTTCCAAGGGAAAGTTCACCTCCTAAAGCATGAGATGCTAAGTCTGAAGGAGGTTTGCAGGGAACCCATCGGATATGTGTATTAAAATAGAAATAATATCTTCTCCTACAGTAACTGTTTAATGTTTATGTTAATCAACATGATTGATATCATATTGATTAAATTAGGCTTCCAATAAAGGAAAACACGTGAGTGATATTAACCTGGAAAAAAATTCTTACAGATTAACTCTTATCTTTCAAGCCCTGAATTTTAATTTTAAATGACTTTATTAAAAACCAAGTGTGAAAGCATGAGCTTTCCCTTTATTCAACAAGACAAGAGAAAAATATCTTTTCATTTTTCTCTTCCTTTTACCGTTCATTTTTTCAACTTTGGAACTTTCCCCACCCCCTCACGTTTGGGGGCACAGCTAAGGTTAATACGCGAGTGGGTGGACCATTAATGCATTCACAATTGCTTGAGAGGCTGAAAAGGTAGTTGAAGCATCAAGAACACGTCTAAACATTTGTGGAGTCGGCGTTGACTATAATCTGATTGATCATATGTTGTTTTTTGGTTGTTGCTAGCTGTACCTACAGAGTTAACTAGCTGACCGTGAAGCGACAGTGATGCAAGACTCAGGAAAAAATGTTATAAAATATTGAGGCGTTTTTGTAGGCCTACATTTTGTCCCTAGTGTTAATGTACGATGTAGGCCTACCTTTGGCATCCACGACTTTAACAGACTATATTGCGACAATAACGCAATCATGTGTTTGGAGCTCGAAAGGCATTAACTCATACCATTTTATACAGAGTTAGCGCCGTTGTAGCTCCAAATAGATGAACGAATGTTAAATGCTAAATCACAGTTCTGCATCTACATGTATATTGAATTAAATTGCTATATATACTGTTAAAGCGCATAGAGACATACAATCATACCTATGTGTTATGCGCTATACAAACCATTTGAAATATTATTATTATTAATGCGATTGTTCAGATAATTGCAATAATTGGAATTGGAATAAATTCCATTGGAATTGGGACAGGAGGCTTTATGCCACAGTAATTTAGTTAACTTTTTCTGTCCCTGGCGTTCCAATGGTTGATAATTATGTCTTATTTTGTATTGTGTACACTGATATGTAATGTTTTCCTTTGCCGAATAAATAATAATAATAATAATAATAATAATTAACAATCCATTTCTTTTTTTTCTTTCTTTGCAGTATGAATTCAAAGCAAAAGGAATCAAGAAAAAGAAAGTCAACCTCGTCATATCTGTTGATGGCATCCGAGTTGTCCTCAGGAAAAAGAGGAAGGTAAGATGAAATGAAAGGAAAAGAACAAGAAATGAAAGTGTAAAATTTAAATATTTGGATATTGGGAATAAGAAAGGAGATATTTAAAAGAAGAAAAATTATACCAAAATTAATTTTGTATTGCAAATATTAGATCAAAGATAACATGGAATGAAGTATTTCTTTATGAAGATGAATTTATAGCACATAACAGCTTCCTTAACTTTAACCTGTGTTTATGTGCTTTTGCCAAATGGACGTAAATAACAGAGGACTCCTAGCTGTCAGTGATGCAAACTTGGGAAACTTGGAAACTCTTATGATAATAGACCCAAACACATCAGACACACTGTGCTATAGTCTGCTTCCCTCATCCACAAGCATTTCCATCAATTTAATCTTCGCTTCTCAAAACGGGATCTTCGGTTCTCAAAAGGGAAATTGAGAGGTCAGGTGCATGGCCTGACCTCTCATACAATTACCCCCTTGGGATTAGACCAGGGGTACAGCTAGCCACCCCAGACCCCCCTTGGCAGGTGGTACCGGGATCCTTGCTCTTGAACTTGAGTTGTGATCCTCTCCCAATCCCGGGCACCACCAAAGAGGGATGGGTGGGGGGGGGGGGGGGGGTGACACCCCCTCCAAAAAATAAATATTCTTTGGCAAATTGTCAGGAAATTGCAATATCCGATGACCCTTGTCCTCTTGTGGGAAAATTTAGATTATCAGCATATTTGGTGCGATTGACACCCCATCCCCTAATCAAATGGTCTACTGATGGCCATGCCTGTCACACGTGTGAAGTATTGAATAGTCTTAGAAGCCAAGGGGACTGTATGCTGTAAATTATGTTAGCATGTTAGCACGTTCCAAATCCCTTTGTAGTGAAAAGAGTGAAAGAAAAGTTGGCAACTTATATCAAAACCTGGAAGAAGCCTTTTAGGACATAAATTATTCATCCATATTGCACCCTGGCAGTAGTGTGGGCATATATAGTCTCCCAAGAGATAGCTGCAAAGTGGCTTTTAGCATACTTTTACGGACAAAAGTGGCTTTTCTGAAAAGTATAATGGCATGTCAATATAATTTTCTTTCCCAATTCAACAACTGAACACTCTCTTTCAGAATGGTTGCTTTGAAAGAATTGGGCATTTGACAAGTTTTGTTGTCGATTTTTATGTGATTTACGGGAAGAGGAGGGCTGTGATAACTTACTGGGGGGGGGGGGGGGGGGGGAGGCGGAGGTTATAATGTTAAATAATAAACATTTAGAGTAATTTTTAGAATGTTTTAGTATTTAGTTATCAAGACAACAGGTGTATTCATAATTTCCTTTATTTAAAAAAGCAACAAGTAGTCATTGTTTATTTTTGCTTAATTAATTTCTCTTACAAATGGATTTTTTTTTCTTCAGAAGAAGGAGTGGGAATGGGACCAAGACAGACTGATTCTCATGCAACATCCCATCTACAGGTAAGCTTATCTTCTAATCTCATCCATCATTCGTCTTTGCTTGTCAAATCTGTTGATGCTATCTTGATTGGAATGGATAAGATGGTGATAGAATGGAAAATGAAGTGATATTGGTATTGGTATAGACAAAAGTAAGGCAGAAGTAGCATGGGATTTGAGTGGAGGGAAGAGAGAAAAAAAGGAGAAGGGGGAGAGAGAGAGAGAGAGAGAGAGAGAGAGAGAGAGGGGGAGAGAGAGAAAAGTGGAGGAGAAGAAGAAGGAGGAGAAGTAGCATTAGGAGGAGCAGGAGTAGGAGCAGGAGTGGGAGCAGGGGAGCAGCAGGAGTAGGAGCATGAGCAAGAGCAAGAGGAGGAGGGAGGGAGGGAGGATATAGTGTGACCGTGCCATATAGAGAGAGGAGGGTTCATAAATTAGTTCTTGTATTTTCTTATCCCTGCAGAATGATACTTGATAGAATTGAAATATCGTAGTTTGTTGTGGATCTTCTGGAATGCAAATGGTAAAATTGCTTGAATCATTTCCTCATGCACACATACACTGTACATGTACTTATTGTAGAAAGGAGGGTGCAGTATCTGTAGATCTGCAATGTTTCTGTCTTTGTGTCCTTTCCCTCTTCCCTCTCCCTTCCTTGCTTTAATCACAGTCTCTCATCTTGCACTCTCGCCCTTCAACTTCATTTACCAACGGGCAATCAAAACCTTGAGAACAATAACAATCGAACCAACCCCCTCCTCTTGAATGTCAATTTCATATCACGGTCAAGAAATGCATCTTGACTTTCACACTAGGTGGTACTACCCTTTTCCCCCTCTCCTCTCCTCAATTTCCCCCCTCTCTGTACATTACGGATGCTAGGCAAGGTCAAGGGTTAATTTCAAGCTATGTCTCTTCTAAATGTGGTGCATGCAGGGCAGGCAGACGAGGGTACCGGCAGATCAGAAGCATGTGTTTTAAATGTCAAAATCAAATTTGGCCGAGATGAGGCTTCCAGAAATTGGATTAGCGGATAATGGGTTTTGTTGTAGAGGGGTAGACAGCAGAGCCTTTTTCCCAGCTGTGCACCCACGTAAAGGAATGCCCCGCTTTTATTCAATTTGACGAAAGGTAGGGGCACATTTTTTTCTCTCCAAAGAGTTGGATTTTAACATCTGTTTTCTGTCCAGGGTAAAGAATACAGTTTGCTTTAGCCTAGTAACGAGGCAGACGTTGAGGTTGCCATAGAAACTGGCTATGTACGAGGGTTGAAAGTGATTATATATAGAGAAACCTCTCCTGTTTTACAGCATGTATAGATGTTTTTTAGGTTATTCATATTAACGCACAGTGCCAATCTAATCTCATCCACAATTTTGACTTCGGTCTTTCAAAGTTTATATATGGTGGGAAATATTTTAGAGTCTAAATTCCCCTAAGCATGGATCTATCTCAAGTTTGTTCATTTAAATCTATACCCCAAGCAGAGAGAACGAGAGAGAAAACAAAAAGAAGTTGTACCATGGGAAGGTCTTGAATTTTGAGGGATTCAAAGTCATTTAAGGAGAATTGTATTGGAATGTTTGGTGAAATGACAGGTCCCATTGAAATAGATACTCATCAGTTGTCAAGAATTGAAAATTGAAGCCAGTGGAGACTTGCAATCAAGGGAATTCTGTAAACAAATATGAACAACCAGCACACATGCTCAAGAGATTCAGAAAAACCCTTTTTTCCCACATTTGTATCAGGATTACCTTGTTTTCCTGACAGTTTTAAACACATGCAGCCTCCCTCAAAAAAATGTAGGCTCTTCAGCTGTAGAAACTGTCAAAATGTGCATCAGTGCAATAATATGGACAGAGGAGAAATGGTTGTCCATGTATAGGCTTCTACTAGATGGAATAGCATATTAATATCTCTATGTTTATGATTTTAACAGATTCCTGAGAATATAGATTTTCTTTGAAATTTGAATGCATTTCTTTCTCCATTGCAAGATATGCAGCAACAGAGGATAGTCTACAAATTCCAGACAGGACTCTGTTCAATTTGTTTTAAAACTTGTTGAATACTTTGTTAGTCTCTTTGACCAAGATGTGGTTTTATTTAAAGGTTGAATTGTTAGATTCATGTGTGTCTTAAATTTTGGGAAGTGATGAACGAATCAAATCAAATCAGATCAATTCATCTACAATCAAATCAAATCTAATTAAATCAAATCAAGTGTAATGACATCAAATGCAATCAAAGCAAATCATTGAGGAGAGGGGGTGGGGGTGCGGAACACATATCTTGTTGCACAAAGAAGTCAGGCTAGTGAGTAAGAAACGTAAAACTCATTCTCCGCTTCCCATAGACACCTGTTCCCATGTTGTCCCTACCTGAATACATTCACGTTACAAAAATGGTACACAGTGAATAATTCCATTATTCATGATCCTTATCCTCTTGTCACAGATTTGTCACACTTTTTGGCCTGAAGGGTTGCAAAATTTGCATCGAGTTAGAGCAGGATTAGTTCCTTGTGATCGATCACGCTATGCCTGTCATCATCAGCTCGAGATTGCCAAATAACCTGCTATTTTAACTATCCCGATCACACATTATCCACCTGATTTGCGTCCTCATCAGCCCGAAGTTGCAATTTGCTGGATATTTGGTCGAGATAATCATCCCAAGATATCTTGGGCTATAGTTTGCAAAATATCCTGCTATTTGTCCGGTGCGTCCTCACCAGCCCAAAGACTCGTACTATGCTCAAACGCTGAGTAAAATATCTCGAGCCAATTTCTTGAGCTAGTTTCAAGTTTTGAGGTCTAGTCTCGAGCTGATGAAGACGCGATTTGTAACTTCAGGCTTATTTCCCAAATCAGAAATAGCAGGCTATTTGGCAATCTCGAGCTGATGAAGACATACCTATTGAGGAGAATGATGAAAAGAGGCATGAACATCATCAACTTGTCTCGAGATGTACATTTCAAAACGAGGGATTTCATGGAGAAATTAACTCGACTGGAAACACAGGATAACCTTTGAAAAAGGTTTTTTGTATGTAAGAAAAGGGTATTTCATGGCACGCTTGTACCCTAATTTTGTTGTTGTTGGTTGTCTCCTTGATAACTGTTTTGTTTTGTTCTTGTGAACATGTCCATGTGATTTGTTTCTACATTTCAATATCCAACTAAAATTATATCTCACAATATTACACAATCATCTCTCTCTGTATGTTTTTTTCCTCCATATTTCCATGTTATAAGCAAAATATTCATCACTTTCATAGTTGATCTGCATTATAGTTGTCTAGAATGTTGTGCCTCCAAACATTTGGAAAGCCTTTCGACTAATATTCCAAGGAACTCTTCCTTTTTCTGTCGGATACACCCTTCCCAGGGGTTCTGTCTGTTTGAACAGGAAATATGAGGTATAACGCAAGCATCACCTGTGTTGAGGGAGGAAACATATCTTCCCCCATGTAGTCCGAACTATTGAAAGTAGAGTTGGGAGATTATCTCTTCAACTACCTTACCCCCTCCCTTTGTATCTCTTTCTCTGTCATTCTTTCCCTCTCTCTTTTTCTTTATGCTTCTTTCCATCCCTTTTTCTTTCCCTCTATGCTCTTTCTCCTCCTCCTTCTTCTTTTTCCTCTTTTTTGTTTTTGTTTTCCTTCTTTATGATTTCATAAAGATAACGAGACCAATTTGCATTTATATAGCTAGGATTTATGTGATTACAAAGAAAGATACTTGCACAGTCTGCATTAAGAGTTAAGACATGCACTGATTCTGGTGAGGGTTAATGTAATGAATAATGCATGAAAGAAATATGAGTTTCAGAATATATGATTGAACTCAACCTGATTTCAATGTGGTGGTTGTTTGACTATTGCTCTGTGGTCAATTGTCTCCTCTAAACGAATCTGAATTTCAACTCTGAACCCAACACTATATAAACCTAACCCTAACCCTAACCCTAAACTTATAACCCAATAGCAAATCTAAAACCTAACCCCACATTTCTGAGAAAATAAAGCCAAGAGCAAATGTGGCTATTGAACAAATGTCGGATCACCTTCAATATTCTTTATTTGCCCACAATCTGCTATATATATATATACATGCATTGTAGTTTTTTTGTGTGTGTCTGAGAATTATAAGACGGATCCCACTCACACCCACAGAGTGCCCTTGCTCTGTCGCTTTCTATAATCATTTTGACTGATAAAGTCGGTTTATGAGACAAACTTTATTCTAACATACATATAGCTGCCACCCATTCCTATTTCGGAGGAATGATTGCTATTTTAGGGTCTTCACTCTTCAAACTATTGTTTTGAACTCTAAATTTCTCTTTTTTCTGGAATAGTCTGCATGAAAACTATCAAAAATAGACTGTATTCTTAATTTTGCCTTGAGAGAATCCCAGTGGAAAAAATACACGGGGGCTCAGGGCGAATTTGCCCCCGAAATGCCTAAAACTGCCCCCGAAAATCAGAAAAGAGCCCCAGTAAATTTGCATAGAGTTCAATGCAAAACAAATTTTAGAGTGTTATTTTTATGCAGGCAAGCTTGAAAAGTAGCCCCCGAAAAATAAATATTATTTTTTTCCCTGGAGAATCCTAACTTTTTTCTGTGAAATGTTTGCAGGTATGATAAATACTTGTGGTGGTATATGATTCTATTTCAAGAGCGAATAGACGTCATAGATTGTAGAAATCAATCATTATTTGACATTCTTTTTATTTTCTTTGCTGGGGAAAGCAATGCATGATTTAGATGAAATCTGTTTCCAAGAGTCACATTGCTTTTAATAGTGCATGTGATTTATTTTAAGATGCATCAATGAGACATGGGACCTGTAACATAAAAATCAACTTACAATCCATCTTTAAATCTGTTGTAATTCCAATCTTGCTGCGATTAATTGCATCTTATCATTCATTGTATCCATCTGCAATAAAGAAAATCAATCATAAGTTACTATTTATTACAGAGTTACAGTTGATTGAAGAAGATAAGATAAATTTTGAGGGAGATATGATTAATCATAACTTTTATATTCAAGGGCACTAAATTATTGGAACTGTTCTTTATCTCAAACATGAAATCATTTCCAATCATTCATCATCTGACTAAATGCATTGATTTGTCTGGCACGCATGTCATATGTGGTGATTGAAACAACGTTAGCGCGTTTCCATGGTGATTCCATGGTTCGTACAAAACACGATACACCTGTATTTTATGTCTTTTGGTAGTCACTTCGATTAGACTGGGAATCCTTCTTCATTTCAAAGTATTAATCTTAATCCAATTCCAATCATTCATATACTGACTCACTGTAGCAGTTGGCTAGGGCACATGTCGCGTTTGGTGATTGAAACGACTTTAGCATCGTTACTCCTGGTGGATGTGAACGTGATGCATCTTCTTATTTCATTCCTTTGTCTGGCTGTTCTTCTTCCCAGGGATGTGTTCTGTTCCAAGGGTTTATACGAAACCCAGGAAGAAGTCTGCCCTTGAGGAAGAGACGTCTTCTTGCGAGGCTCTTGTGGTTTCAGACCCTGTCCATTTATTTATATATTTGTTAAAGATATAGACCGGTAGTGGTAAAATTGCGGTTCAAGGGTTTTGGGTGTAAAATATCCATTCAATATTGTTTAAATATCGCCTTCAGAGGTTTAGATGGCAATACTTCAACGTAAATTCATAAAAAAACAGAAATATATGCCCAAATGTTCAATGTTAAAGTGCATTCGCGATATCTATCCAGGCCTGATTGATGTGATAATTTACCACATATATGAATTAGTAGGCGGTTCACCGGCAAAATTTGTATCATCACGTATTAGTCAAAATATATTCTTTTACATAATTGGTAATAAAAGCTTCCATTTCATTTTTTGAGATGGGGGCGTTTCTAAAACTGGTCCATTTTTGTTGCCACCAAGTTATGAAAAAAAATTGAAACCTTAAAAAAAAAAACCTTTTTGAATTTGTTATTTGTTTATTTTTATATATTGTACATTGAATTTTATGAAAATAAACTTCAGAAGGCGTACAGGAAAAAAAAGGAAAAGAAAGTATCTGACTAAAGAGAGAGAGAGAGAGAGAGAGAGAGAGAAAGAGGGAGAGGAATGATAAGCTTACCTATTTTAATAAACCGCAAACAGAGACATCAATAACCCGTGAGTGGTTTTCAAACAAGAATATTTTAAACTGAATATTAGAGACAAAATGGACAACATTGTTCAGATTTCTAAATCTGAATTTCTTAAAAAGTTGAATTTAGAGATTTTCACACTTCTTATGTTTGGAGCCAGAAGGGCATTAATTCATAACATTTTACACAAATATTTCACATTTCACTGCAAATTAAATGGTCCATTTCTTTCATTAATTGTTTTATGACAGACCTTATACAAGTAATTCCATGGTTTCGGGGGCAATGAGAGTTCAATGGCAAAAATGCTCTCCGTATTTAACCCCATCCCAAGTCATTTCACTTTGCAGGGAGATTTTTATTGAGCCTTCAACCTTTATTAATCACTTTAAATCATTTGTTTGTTTGCTTGCTCCAGTCAACTTAGTAGAGAGTGCATGCAGGTTACATGTGAACCCAGTGCTATGTGAACTATCCTGCCTAAGTATCGCTTAGACCTTTAGGCCATTAAAAAAAATATTCATGTTTAGCGTCCCCGCCCGCTTCCTTTTTGGGGGCCGCCTCCTATTTTTTTTTTTGGTTGAATTTTTTAATTAAAAAAAAAAAAAAAATGGCTCTATTTCTGATTAAAAAAAAAAAAAAAATTGTCAACGGCCATCTTGAAAAAAAATAGCCCCGACTGTCTGGGAAAATGTACCGAGCGGCCATTTTGAGCGGCTATTTTGAAATAAAAACTAAAAAGGGCCCCCTCCTTCCTATTTTTCGAAAAAACAGGACGCTAAACATGTTTTTTTTTTTATTTGGCCTTATATGCCACTGGAGTTTCTAAAGTAAAATAGCTCTTCTTTATTGTTAATTTAGGCTTTATATTCCACATGAGAAATAAAAACAAATTTAGTAACAAAATACTAACAATGGTATGTATATATTTCTGTTTCAGGAAGAAAGAAAAAGATTATTTTAGTAGGAAACTCATATTAGGAACAGTTACATTCTTGGGCAGCCATGGTTGGTTGCCGCCTACGGCATGGAAAGGGTCGAGCAAATTTCATTTAATTTTTGTAATTTTTGAAATCTTAAAATAATTAAGTTGTATTTCAGAAGTATGAATAACATTGCAGAAGTATAAACATTTGAAATTTTGCCCAGTGCACTTCTGTCCAGAAGATACTATTGCCTGTATTCATGTTTTTGCATTGCCCCTCAACATGAAAGAAATCTTATTTACACTCTCCTGTATCGCGGTGTATCATAAAAAGTCGCTTCTCCCATTGCCTTTTCTTCAGTTTTATTCTTCCATTTGTTGGGAGGGACTAAAGTCTAATATGGGATATGAAACTGAAAGTGAGATTTCCTGACCAATAAGTCATTTGTTTGGAGCTAAAAGGGCATTACATCTGTGTAAAATGATATGAATTAATGCCATTCTGGCTCCGAACAAACAAAGTATACTTTAGAGTGAGTGCTGAAATCAATTTTCACAAATTCATATCCCACCTTACCCAGTGCAAAGAAATTGTCGATATATTTTTGAGCATGAGGATGGGAAGAAATTCAAGACAAAGTGGACAAGTGTCTTGCAAAGTAAAAGATCTTTAGATTAGCAATGGCTAGCTTGGTTTCAAGGCTGAATTATTTTAATGTCATTTCAATATGAGTTATGGTGAGTTTGGAGTATATAAAATATCACATCTTCCTGCCTTCTTGATCTCCTCTTCCTCTCTGGGGAAAATGAAATGATTTCATAATGGATAGTCAAAACAATCCAGGCCCTGTTTAACCCCCTTTCATATGAGTTGAGAGAGGTTTAGAAATTTATTTAGCCTTGAAGTTAGGCTCAGTAATGGCGGGTATGAACAGGGTTCATGAAAATTAAATTTTCCAGGTTGCTTTTGTGCAGATGGGCTGTCAGAGTGAGGAGGAAATAGCAATTACTTGGGCAAAGAGCCCAGGAAAGTTCATAGCGTTCCCCCGCCGCCGCACAGGGCACCAGGCTTGTGTTTTCAGCAGCCACATTTAGCCACATTCGATTGTTAAATTGTGTTAGCAATATATCAGTTTAGGCCTAGTCTTTCATCACAGAACTGTTGATTTTTATGTCGGTAGCGAGGGTACTTGATTTGCGGATTGAATGTTTTCAAGATAAATACGTATCCAAACTTGTCTAAAGACGGAACAAATCACAGTTTTGATTGCATTTCTCTATATGCTATGATGCATCAAAAAAGACCTTACACAATGATTGTATATTTGTTCTTATTCATGTCCAGTCATACAGGTACCGGTATGTGCAAATTGGTATAGGAAAATTGTCTTCTGTATATCGGAAGAATTTGAAATATAGAAGGGGACTGAATACAATAATAATATTGGTGGACGTAATTGGATATTGTTTCAAATTATGAGATGTAAAGGGGTCTGAATCCTCTAGACTAACCCAATATTTGTCTGAAACAGGTTGCCCAAGGCACTCTTGTGACTTTTATGAAACCATATCTCCCCGTCGCAGTGCTGTCATAGATTGATATTTCACTGTAGTGGTGTTCTTATGACGTATATCATACATGTATATCTCTGCAGAAAAAAATTCTCTAGAATATATATAGTTTCTCTAGAAGAAAAGAGCAGATATTTCTGTAATTTTTCAACCCATACAGAAAATTGAAAATACACTTACATCTCTGACACATTGTTGAATCTCGGGAAGCTTCTTTGGAATTTCTTTTTGTTTTTAGAAGAAAAATTGCAGAAAATCAATGAAGTGTTTTGTATTTTCAGACATTGCAGATAGTTCATGGTGGAAAATGGAGGAAATTGAAAGCTCTCACACATCTTCTCAGAATTTGAAACAATGATTGCACACATCTGCTGCCATTGTATAGCCTATATATACCAAGTGTACAAGTGCATCACACAAGTTGATAAAAGATGATACAAACATATGAAATCATATATTGATATTTCAAATTTTTGAGAAGTCAATTTTCCAGAAGATATATGCAGTCTAAACGCGGCTAGGGATTGATATTTTCACCGTGACTTTTGGGAAATCAATAGCAAAGACTGCCTGAGTCTCTCTCCACAGTGCCATATTTAGATATCTCTCCCTCGCACTGGCTTTATTGAGTTGGCAACAGTAAAAGATGATGTAGATGGAATTATTTATTCATATTTAAAGGGATAGTTGAGTTCTGTTGCAGAGGGTGCTACACACAATAATTTTTTGTGAGATAATGAAAAACTGAGTGTAAAATTTGAAAGAATATACAATTTAAATGACCAAATCATCTTTGTTTGATCGAAATCGGTTCAGAGACGGCTGAAATATCCATAAATATAACGATTTCTAATATTTGTGTACCACCACAAGTATTCAATAATTTGAAAAAGCCATTGAAAAATCTAAATAGTGCCTTTTACGTTGTACTTCAGCCAATGCCGATGTTGGCTTTTTCGTGTTGGTTATGTTAAGCCCAACCAGCTGGCCCATGTATTGATATTATTAGTTAAGTAATTAATTAACAGTCATCATATTTTTTTGAAAGTGAAGCTGAATTGGTATGATCGTATTGGCTAAATTTCACACATTTTGGGATCTAAACTTACCTTCATAGCAATTTTAGGACCTCAAAAGGCACTAGAAATGTCATAGATAAGAATAATAGCAATAATGCACTTTGAAGGCAATTGCAATCTGAAAACAGAACTCAACTATCCCTTTAAGGTTCATAGATACAGCCTTTTTAGCGAGTCCTCGCTGATTTCTTTTTCTGCAGTAAATGTCACCAGGATAAAACCAATTCAATTATTTTGTATAGGAACTTAGGAAGGTTACTTTTAAATGCTGTAAATATATCACTACTTTAAGAGTGTCTTCATATTACCTTTCCCACAGGGCTGCTTGCAATGCAGTAAAGACGTCACTGCTGTAACGATGCATACTTTGATGCATGTTTTTGTAGTGCTTAGAAATCATGGGCTTGATTGTCATAGGGCGTGTTCATGCTTCACTTTTTCTGGCCAGAATCAGGCATCTGTTACGCGTTTAGTTTAAAACACGGTTGCGTCCATGCTTACTTTTGTAGAATCACAGAAAAACGGCGATCCGATCGCCGATCGGAAACTCACAAAAAGATGCGTTTACAATTTGTAAACGCGTTTAAATGGGGTCAACGCACTGACCTCTAGTGGGTCTACCTATCATGCACAGTGAAGGTTTGCGAATCCAGCTGGAAGACCAATTAAGGCCACACAAGGAGAATTGCCTGGATGAGCCAGAGAAGTAAGCATGAACAGTACACCGTGGAACTGCGATCACGATGAGCGTTTACGATGAGCGTTTCAGATCGCTCATTCTACCTTCAAAATCAAGCATGAACGCGCCCATAATAAGGCAGGCATATTTTTTTCTTCTGTAGATCGAGAGCCATGCAGAAGGATGTTTCAGTAATTACTCTTTATATTGAGTTAACACTCTCCTGGCTCCTTGCAGTTTATCTAATTTTGTGTTTGTTTGTTTTGTAATTAGATGTATGAAAACTATCCAATTATTTATTCTGTTGTATATTCTGTGGAAAATGTAATCATGTTATTTGTATGTTTTCAAAAATGGTCTGTCTTTAATGATTGTCTGACCTAGGGACACTGATTTTCCCTTTCAGAAAATCTGAAATTCCGTTTTGCCATAGACTTTGTACACATGAAAAAACTAAAATTCTGTTTACATAAGATTTTCAACCCAGTAGAATCTGAATTTACATTTGTATTGTTTGATTTTAACTCTTTCTATGGTTTCAGAAGAAGGACAGGATGAAACTGCAAGGGGGAAGAAAGTAGTTGTCAGCTTAATGACTTGAGTCAGATAATGACAGTATCCTTCATCAGGAACATATTGAGCTAATCCAAGGGAATTAAAGTAAATACTCTTGTTACAAAAACACGGGAGACACATCCTTATGAATTGGGAATGCACATTGGTGGTAGAATACCTAGTCTTGCACATTATCCACCTACCTGTAGCTAAGAGAATCTTTTAAAAAATGGTTTAATTTAACCCTTTCATGTCACTTGGACCACTCATTTACCTGAGTCACACCGACAAGACCGACTAAAAAATGATATTAGCCCTTGGCAAAAAATAAGTGAGGATGTCCTTCTCCTCGTTGCCAAATATCGGTAGAAAAGTAACACAATCTGTAGCATACATGTTTCGGGAATTAGTAAATTTAATTAAAAATTTAAGCATTAATGTATTTCATTTTCTCACAAAAGAAAATTACAGAATTGTAGCAAACTAGCAACCAGCTTACGGCAGACTGACCATTACATTTACTTGGATAGATGACACATATCTAACTAATCAATAATCTGTCTGGATTGCTCACACCAAATGATCATTTGTGTAATCTTGCAGATGTCCTCTCTTTCTCTCTCGATAGTTTGGTTCACACGCCAGTCTGTTAGGTCGTGGTTTTAAATTTTTAAGATATCTTGTAGATATAGACCATGTTCACACAAAGTTATAAAGCACGAGCAATAAGGATTGTGCTGTAACTACGCGCCGGAGAGATCCTCACTCAAAGTTATGTGCCAAGCAAATCAAGGGGGTTCATTTGTTTATTTATATATTTATTTCGGTTTAAAGTGACATATAAATATACATGATTCAAAGGTCCAAGGACCAAAACTGATCATGTAATACAGGTTATAGATACAATAAATATACAATAGTGAGCCGAACGAACAGGTATGACAAGTGCAAGAAGGTAATAAAGATGAAGATACGCCAGATTGTAGTTAAAATGACTGCTTGCTCGGCTTGTATCTTAAAAACTTTGAATACTCATTGTTTTTTCTTGTGTGAACCCTCTTTAGTAGTGGATCTTTGTTTATAACTGCAAACTTAAAGTTAAAGCTACTACAGTCTTGTGTAAACATAGCTATAAAGCACAGTTAAGCGGAAGTGGGGAACTTGAATGGGAGGACCTTGAGTGTGACAAAAGAAACAAATTTTATATTGATTGTTGTGTGGTTTTGTAGGAGATTGGGTTAATGGCCAAGGAGCTTGTTTACTTTGGCTAGGTTACAGTTATGGCTTTGTTCCCATTTGTTTAGGGAATCCCTGGCTTGGTTAGAACAATAGTTTGCCAAATTAAAGATAAAGAGATATTTGATAATATAATGGATATATCCAATTATCCATGTAATGATATTATTTACTACCATGTAACAAAAAGCGTTCTGTATCTGGTTAAAGCTGTTTCAACATTATTAGCAGTTTTATTTTCACATGTTTTCTTCTGTTTACAGTTGAATATTGAGGTCAGCCACTCTGTAACACTTCCCTAGATTGAACAATAGTTTGCTAAATTAAAGACAAAGAGATTTCATAATGTGATATGGGTATATTCATTTTCCCCTTTTTTTTAAAGAGCTACTATAACAATAGCACTGACCTTGGTATTGTTCTTTCTACAGACTGAATGTTGAAGACAGCCACTCTGTAACATGATGTTATCAATGAAATTTAGAATTTTATATGGAGCATTTTCTTTTAAATAGTTGATAGAAGGACAGTTCTCCCCCCCCCCCAGTTTACAGATAGCACTATTACCATCAAATCAATCATACACTAAAATATTGGGTTTTGTTCTTTTCATAGTTGAAGGTCAAGGTCAGCGGTGGTTTAAAAGATGGCATTGTTCTCTCTATTTTCCAATGTCGAGGTCAGCTGGGGGTAGGGTCAGGCACTCTGTAACATCTCCGCTGATGGAACAACAGTTTGTCGAATGAAAGACAATAGAGATTTGATAGTATTGACTGCTCTTTGTTCAGAAGTGTTTTTATTTAGTTAGAGCCATTACAAATAAATATGAATTGTATTGTTTCTGTTTTTGTTCAGGACTTCTGGGGTTTGTTTTGGGGTGTTTTTTGTGTGCATTTCATCCTTTCCTTATTGTTGAAGGTCAAGGTCAGCTGTATATAGAACTTGTAGGCCATTTCTGTCCAAAAAATATTTAAATATAGAAGAAAATTATATTCTATTTTTACTAAACATTATATGAATCCCTTGAAAAGAAATGATCTTTTTCAAGTCCCAAATGAATGACTCTGATTGGTTGGAACCCCATCAGGTGCATTTTAAAGCTACGGTCACAAAGGTTCGTACGAACGATATTTTTGTACGAATCTCCCTGTTTTTCAATTGTCTTCCCGAATTTCCATTGTCTGAAAATCGTTAGTACGGCGTTCGTAGCAGTTCGTAATGGCATTTGTGACCGAGGCATTAATTACATTCAATTGCATCACTGTGGGCAAAATCACCTATTTTCATACTATTTTGGAAAAAATACAAAGAGGTTTGATAATATTGAAAAAATCTGTGGATATTACCTCATTGACAAAACCTTTCATTCAGCTGTAGTTCCAAACAATTAAGTAACATTTTGTATGCATTAGTTTGATGGTGCATGCATGGTATCATTTGAACATAGCTTTACCTGTATAATCCACATGTACACTATACCAACGAAAGAGCAACATATTGTCTCTTTTGAGACAGAAGGGCATTAACTCTGTGTTAAAGTATACAAGTCTTTCATATTCATTCAAAATCCAACTTTGTACGAAATATAATAAATCAACTCTTCAGAACCAGTAGGGCATTAATTGTGTGTTAAAGCATATGAGTTAACATCCTTCTTGCTCCAAACAGATAATGTATGAAATTGCTGAATTTGTAAACGCTTGCAGCCCGATTTATAGAGCAAGGTTTTGAGTGTGCGTGCCTAATGGATCGTAATTTTTCTGCCTTTGAGGTACATAAAAGAATAATCGCTGTTTCACTACCCCCAAAGTTAATAAATCATTCATATTTTACTCAGTGCTCAGAATATTCCTCCTAGCAGAAAGATCAATAATTTAAGAATTTATCAGAAATATCTTGAGACATTATTTTGTCTGTTGACTGTTGAGAGCCAGCAGGGTATTCATGCTATAGTCAGAACTGCCAACCACTCCGTTTTTGCCGGAATTACTCCCTTATTTCCTCCAAATTACGGTATTACGTTTTTTTCTTCATAAAGTACTTTTTTTTTTTTTTAAACAAAACGCACGTCAAACAACTGCCCTAAAATGGTGATTTGATCACAAATTCAATAGAAAACTAAATTTAAAACATACTTGAAAAGAAAAATATTCTCAAAAAGAATGAAATGCCGATAATACCAAAATAACCACCAAAAAAAATTCCTGCTTGTATGGAAAAAACAGCATGATGAATGGACATTTCTGCATTGGAAGTGTGTTGCGCGTGGTTGTAAGTTTCGTTTTAATGAATTCCTTTTTTTTGCTTGAAATTCCTTTTTTTTGCCATCATGATTCCTTTTTTTGGTCGCACAAGGTTGGCAGCTCTGTATAGTATAGGACTTATGTTAATTTCCTACTGGCTCTCAACTATTTCTTTCTTCTTTTTTTTCTTTACAAACCAGGTAAGATGGCATGATCCAAATTCTGAGAACAAGATATTGTCTACATTTTTTTACCCTTCTCCTCCAAAAGAAAGGGAATATGTCAGGTTTTGTAGACATCGAAAGAAACAGAAATCTGTTTTCCCGAAGGCATGGAATTTCTGAAAAATGACGTCTATGCATGGCAAGATAATAATTGGAGATCTTTGCTTGTCAAAACCTTCAGGTAATGCTTGTGCATCTGTCAGGTTCTATGACATGCCCAGTGTATTATGAAAATAAATGCTTATGATGGATATTCACTTATTTACATCAATAAATCAACGTATCTACCTATTCTACTTTGCTATTGTTGCACCTCAACATTGCATCACCGAAACTTAAAACACATCGCCAAATTGCTCATACCCCCCGCCCAATAGCGCCCTCCGTGACCCTTGCGTCCGAGCGCTGCCAACGTAACCTCTTCCTCTTATCTCTTCGCATGCCGAACGATAAGTCACACTATAAATCGCTCCCAAAAGTTGAAGGGTTTTTCACTCTTTAGTCGCTTTTTGGTTCGCATTTTCGCCTTTTATATTTATTCTCTACGATTTCCTTTTCGTTAGAGAGTATTTTCACTTCGTGATTCTAATTATTTATCAGTTTTCTAGAACGTTTTCTTGCCGACTATTGTCACGTTTCCTCTTTCGCGTTTTCCCGTCCTCACTCCTCCGAGGCCTCGGGTGCGTGCGGGGGTAGTCGGTGGGGGTGTTTTGGTCACTGGTAGTTTATTTAATTCTTTTTGAAATTGCTCGTACCCTTTGTTTAATCTTTCTTTCCCGCAGGTTTAATTATGTCTCGCAGTTCTAATTTTCTTTTAGCAGGTTTCTCCAAGAAGAAGTCGAATTCTGTTGCGAGAAAGAAGACAAAGGATTCTGGTTCTTCGTTAGTTACGCCCCTTGGGCGCGGTGGTGACACCGCAAATCCCAAGGATGCGAACGTCAGTGGACGTTTATGCGGGCAAGGGAAGCCCAGGAGAATGGTTGAGCAAGGCGATACGTCGCCCCTCAATACGGTGCCCGGAAACCCAGAGGTCCTTACCCTGGGTGGAACGGACCTTAGTTCTGTGCCGCCATCAATTGTCCCGTCGGGGCTTTTGTTTGGACGGTACGAAAATCCATCAACGACCTTGGACCCGGACTTGACCCGGTCTCCGGCTGGTTCTTCGGTTTTGGCTTTGCCGGGTCCGGACTTCGGTTCGGATACCCGTGCGGCAGAGTCGGATCCTGGGGTTTCGTCTTTTCGCGCCTCTCCGGTTTCCCGATTCGGTTTGCGTGGAGCTCCTTCCGTCGGGCTTTTATCGGATATCCGTCCCGTTTCTTCGTCGGCCGTTTCTGTTACCGCTTCTTCTCGTAAGAGGCGGGGTATCCGGGACGCGGTGGCCGGTTCTTCCTCGGATTTTGTTATTCCGTCGAAGAGGCCGCGCTCTGTTGCTACGGAACCGTTGGCGATTCCTCGGGGTCCGTCTTTGGGGGCTTCTCTCCCTCCGTCGGTGGCTCCTCCTCCGCCGGAATTGTCGTTTTCGGAGTTTTCCGAGGATGCATCGTTTTCTCCTGTGCAGTCGCCGGTGCGGTTTTCGAGTTGTCGTATTCCGCCGGGGTCCTCTCTTTTTGTTTCTCCGCCTCGCGCATCGTTGGGTGCTCCGTTAGGCGGGGATCGTTCCTTTTTATCTGGTCAAGATAGGGGGGGCTCGGTTGATCGTTGGGACTCTGGTTCCATCGCTCAGTCGTCTGGTTCAGCTGCGAGGGATGATATTTCTACTCCGTTAGTGTCTCTGGCGGCGGAATCGTTAGCCTTGTTTCACAAGTATGTGCCCGATTCTTGTGTCGTCCCGGAGTTATCGGCGGGGCGGCGGGGCGTCCTCTCTTCTAGATCGGACTCTTCAGCAGATCAGGGACTGTTTCTTCCTGATCTGCATAAAGAGGAATTGGTTAATGCCGCGAAAGACTTGTCGTCTTCGAAGTCATATCTTAAGCGGCAGGTGAACAAATACGCCTTCGTTCCCCGGGATGCTGAGCCGTATTTGTACCCTAAACGGGTTTCCCCCAAACTGGTGGCGGTGGCCAGTCGTTTGGGGAAAAAGTTTGGGACTCAGGGTTCTTTTGATAAGAGTGACAACTTGCTGTTTGATCTTTCTTCTTTGACTGCTTCTGGTCTCCGGATGTCCGTTGTGATGGACATGCTGGTGGAGCTTTTGGCTAGTGCGGACGATCTCCATATCACTGTTGAGGATCGTTCGATCTTGGTGCAGGTCATGAGAGAGGTTTCGGGTACTCTTTTCTCGCAGCTTGCGGTGACTTCGCATTCCATCGAGAAGCATCGTCGGGAAGCTGTGCTCACTAGTTTGGGCATTCGACCGCGTCAAATTCCAGGACTGCTTCCGCAGATCCCGGTGGATAGTCCCCACCTTTGTGGAGATAGTTTCTCTACTCTGCTGCAAGCCGAGATTGATGGTGAGAAGCAGGCTCGAGACCTGTCCGTTGCTTTTCGCGATGTCCAAAGGCCGGTTCCTTCCTCCGGACCTCGTAGGACGAGTTCAAAGAGTTCGGGTTCTTTTCGTAAGAACGTCGGCCAGTCTAAGGGCCGCCCTCAGGACTGGTACCCGGTCGAGGAGGAATACCGGGATCGTGGTCGTCCTTCGTCTCGAGATTCGTCTTACCGTGATTCTTCTTACCGTGGGGCGTCATCTCGTGGTTCGACCTCTAGGGGCAGGTCGTCCAGGGGTAGTCGCGGGGGATATTCATCTTCCCGGGCTCCCTTTCGTGGAGGTGGGAAGTCATTCTCCAGATGATGGCTTCCCCCGAGTGCTTGGGTCTCAGGTAGGCGGGCGGCTCCGGGGATTTCTCCCGGCGTGGGAGAAGATCACCAGCGACGCATTTGTTCTGTCGGTGGTGCGAGAAGGGTTCTTCATCGATATTGTGGAACCTCTTCCGAATGGCGTCCTCCGGAGCCGCTCTCCGATCATGTCCCCTCTTTTTCAGAGTCACATTTCCTCCGAAATCGTGTCTCTGTTAGAGAAAGGGGCAATAGAAGAAGTAGACGATCACCCGTTTCTTTGTCTGTCACCGGTGTTCGTAATTCCCAAGCGCTCGGGTTCTTTGAGAATGATTCTCAACATGAAGCGGATCAACCTTCATTTGGGGAAGGTTCATTTCCGGATGGATCATCTGGCAACCATCCTTCCTTCATTGAATCCCGCAGACGTCGCGGTTTCGTTGGATCTTCGCGACGCTTATTTTCATGTGCCGATACATCCGCGGTCGCGGGATCTTTTGGGGTTTGCCTTCCTGGGCAAATTCTACCGTTACAGAGCGCTCCCGTTCGGTTTGCGCCCTGCTCCTCGGATTTTCACGAGAGTCGTGGCGTCGGTCATGGCGTTTCTGAGAAGTCGGGGCCTTCGTCTTTTCGCTTATTTAGACGACTGGCTGTTGGTCGCAAAGTCGGAGACTCTGTTGTTGGATCATATGCAGATTCTGATCAGCACGACTCAAGATCTCGGGTTTCTCATAAATTGGGAGAAGTCAGAGTTTGTTCCGACTCGCACGCCGTCTTACCTAGGTGCTCAACTGGACATTCGTCATCAGCTGGCTCGTCCCAGTCTCGACAGGGTCGAGACGATAGTCAGGACTGCTCGGTCTCTGAGATGTGCGCGTCGGGTGAAAGCCGAGCGTTGGCTGCAGTGGCTAGGGTATCTCTCCAGTCTAGTCGACGTTCTTCCAGATTGTCGACTATTGATGAGACCCTTCCAACTTCTTCTGTTGGAGTTTTATCAGCCGAGCGTGAGTTCTCTTTTGACGTGGATCCCCCTGTCGTCCAGAATCAAGGGTCTTCTAGGTCCTTGGCTTCGTCGTTCTTTCCTTCTTCAGGGAAAACCTTTCCGAGTTCCTCTCCCTTCCGTGACCGTCACCACGGACGCGTCGCTGGTGGGTTGGGGGGGTCATTGCCAGGGGTCGATGATTTCAGGAGACTGGAGTCATCTGGACGTTCTACCCCACATCAATGTGTTAGAACTTATGGGTGTGTTGGCTTCGCTTCGTCACTTCCGTGCTCGTCTGGTGGGTCGCTCGGTTCTGATTCTTACGGACAACGTGTCGGTGATGGCGTACATCAACAGACAGGGAGGCACTCATTCTGTGGCTCTGAACGAGTTGGCTTCTCAACTCTGGGCATGGTGCAAGGGGGCGAGGGTGTTCCCGGTTGCTTCACATATCCCAGGCGAGGAGAATATCATAGCGGACTTTCTCTCCAGAGGCAAGTGCCTTCCTTCGGAGTGGACTCTGTCTCCGACTGTCTTCAGACAACTGGTGAAAGTGTTCGGTGTTCTCGACATCGATCTGTTCGCAACTTCGCTCAACCATCGTCTTCCTCGGTTTTGCTCGAGAGTCCGGGAGCCGGGAGCTTTTGCTCTGGACGCTTTCGCGATCCCGTGGGGGGGGGTGGAGGGCTTATGCCTTTCCCCCGTTCGCATTGATTCCCCGTGTGCTCAGGAAGATCAGGGAAGATCAAGCGTTGGTGATTCTCATAGCTCCTTGGTGGCCAGCGAGGTCGTGGTTTCAGGACCTTCTGACTCTCCTGGTGGGGACTCCCTGGTTGTTGCCGTGTCATCCGGATCTGGTGTCGCAACCTCTGTCCGGTATTCTACACCAGCGTCCGGAAATCCTCCATCTGACCGCTTGGCGGTTATCGGGGAGAGGGCTCGTTCGTCAGGTTTCTCCGAACGTGCTGCAGAATTTCTAGTCCAGAGTAGACGAGAGTCTACCAGGACGGTTTACAACTCCAGGTTAGATGCGTTTCACACTTGGTGTGAGGAGGTGGGCGTCGCCCCTAGAGAGGCGTCTTTACCTTCTATTGCTGACTTTCTGATCTCTTTGTATGACAAGGGGAGAGCTCTGTCGACGATTCGTGGTTATCGGTCGGCTATAGCTGCTGTTCATTCGGGGTTTGCCGATGGTACTTCGGTTTCTTCTGCTCCTCAGCTAGCGGCTCTTTTGAAGTCTTTCTACCTTAAGAGACCCTCCTTCAGACCTCTGACGCCAGCGTGGAGTTTACCCAAGGTTTTGGAGGCTTTAGTACGCCCTCCCTTCGAACCGCTGTGTTCTGCGACGCTTCTACATACTACGATCAAGACGGTTTTTCTCATGGCAATCGCTTCTGGTCAGCGTAGGAGCTCACTTCATGCCCTTTCGGTTGCTCCTGGGCATATCCGCTGGGAAGGACGTGGGGTTCGTTTGATCCCCAAGGCTTCGTTTATTGCTAAGAATCAGTCTGACACGTCAGATTCGGTGGAAGTGGTGCTCCATCCCTTGTCGGATTTTTCTTCGGTCTCTGGGGACAAGCTGTGGTGTCCCGTTCGCGCCCTCAAATGGTATCTTCACAAGACGAAGCCTTTTCGCAAATCGGATCAGCTCTTTCTGATTTCTCGGGAGCCACATTCGGCGGCATCTCGGGATACGATCTCCAGGTGGTTAGTCTTGGCTATCAAGGCTGCGGGTCCTGAGGCTTTGACGCCTGGCAGGACTCCTCGTGCTCATGATACTCGCAGTGTCAGTACGTCTTGGGCTCTTTTCAACGGAGTTTCAGTTCGGGATATCTGTAGAGCAGCTTTTTGGAAGTCTCCAAGTTCTTTTACTGCTTTTTACCTCAAAGATGTGCCCGCGGGCGAACAAGCCTTTGCGGTCGCTTCTCTGAAGGCGGCTTCGTCGTCTATTTCTCATTAACTTGATGTGTTTGCTTGGTTTTTACCACCCGGCATTAATCTGTGCTGGTCTTTAGCAAAGTAGAATAGGTAGATACGTTGATTTATTGATGTAAATCATGAAAATCAGTATTGATTTTATTATTTACGATATAAATCTACGTATCTACCTATTTTCCCTCCCTCCATCCCCAGCGCCATTACCAAGGGGTGTTTTAGGGGACTCGTGATAAGAGGAAGAGGTTACGTTGGCAGCGCTCGGACGCAAGGGTCACGGAGGGCGCTATTGGGCGGGGGGTATGAGCAATTTGGCGATGTGTTTTAAGTTTCGGTGATGCAATGTTGAGGTGCAACAATAGCAAAGTAGAATAGGTAGATACGTAGATTTATATCGTAAATAATAAAATCAATACTGATTTTCATGATTTATTGGATGACAGAGACAAATATGATCTCAGATTTGTATGTATAGAGAGTGAGATATTTCAATAGGGTTGCAATTTGCTACGTTTTTTGACGGATAAATGATGAAAGAAATTATCAATATTTCAAAGATAAGGTATTTACTTTTTGATATTTCTGATTGAGGTATCCTTGACTTAGAAGAAATATTGTGTGACTTCTGTTGGAATATCATGCATGGGGATTTCCATTAAAAAAAAATTAAAATTAGATGAGTGACAGTTTTATTAGAAATGTACAAACAGAATAGTGGTAAACATGAGCTTTGGTGTTGGAATGTGCATGTACTATATGCCTGTAGTAAAAATTAAATGTAACTTTGTCTGTGACTGTGGTGTAGGCCTATTTGTTCTGAAGTAATGAAGAAAAAGAAAAAACAAAGCAAAAATTAAAAAAATGAATAAAAAATAAAGAGTTTCATGTACATCTGTAGGTGCATTTGGAGAGGAAAAAAACAGTTTCATGTATCTAACATCAACAGTATAAAAGTTAATAAATTCATCTTGCCATGTCTGGAAAAAATATCTTCTCCAAAATGTCACTCAGTTTAATATGATACAAAAATTACCTTGAGGTTCTTTTAGGAAACAACTTGCCATGAAACTTGAAACTTTTGTGTATGAAATATGCCAAACAAATATGAAATTGAGAAAGCAATAACAGCTCTCTTCTCTAGTATCCTACCATGGGGGCTCTCTTTCTACAATGTTGTTGTTTCCGAAACAAACTTACTAAAAAAGGGTTACAGTTATTTATTTATTTATTTAGCTCCTAAAATGTTGCTTGTGTTTTTAATATAGCCATGAACCCTCATCATCCTACCATATGATATTACCCTGGTAAAAGGAAAAAAGCATAGAGGAAAAATGAAAAAGATTAATTTTTCCTCGTAAGACTAAAGAAACTCCAAAGAAAGTTTTGATGAACCAAAAAGTAAAAATGTTTTCTCTCTTATTCTTCCCTTAATAGTCTTAAAGAAAATTGAGAGAGAACTTTGATGAAAAAAGTGTAGGTCAATGGCTATACCAAAGAGATATTAATACTGGTATCTCCTTGGTTATACTATGCTTTTCAGAGAGATCTGTAGCATTATACAGCTTACAAGAAAAACTGTACAATTGTCTTGATTGGAACATGCCTGTCACAAAAGATAAGTATCTTGTAAACCCTTGAAAAGAAGAAAGAAAAAGCAGCTTGAGTTACAGGGTTATCCCATGAACAAACATGGTCGTGCTTTATAATCATACATTTACACAGCTAAAGTAATAATGACACCCAACCCTTGTAGTTTCAAATATATTGCACAAATAAACGAGCATTCCAAACCAGCCTTAATCATCTGCAAATATTACAGTGCAAAGTGATTTGTTTCCTGCTTGTACAGCTTAACGATGTAGAACAAAATGCTTTTTTTTGTGGGGTCATAATATCATTTATTTTGATGAAAATTAGATTGGTGGTAATGACAAACTATTTTTCAATAAATAATCCCAATCGAAAATGAAAGAAACTGCTTTATTCATGAATTTTTGCTGTTGTGAAAATCTCAGCCTTGGATGAAAATCTATATATCATCCGTTCAGAGCCAGAAGGGCATTAATTCTGTATCGTCCCTCTGGCTCCAAACAGACAATATCTATTGTGTGTTGATTTGGATATAGACAATATTTTGACAAAATTTAAACATCAGTGCTAGCAGACTAAATTCATTGTGATCTGAAATACTGCACATTTTTAAATACCACCTTTTCCATCAATTTTTAAGGAATGTTTAATGTATCAGAATACACTGTCTACTCGTTTAATGAATTGATTCAATATTTTCATCTGTGAAGAGCCAGAAAGTTATTAACTCATCATCATATTTTGCATAGAGTTAATGGCTTTCCAAAATGATATATGAGTTAATTAGTTCCCTTCCAGCTCCCAGCGGACGATTTGATCATCACAATCGATGTTCGGAGTGATTAATAAAACGATCCACCACTATTAATGTATGTACATGTATGGGTATGTGCAGTGCAACATTTGGGGCAATGAAAAAATGTAATTAAATTGGCATCCAGTGTAGTGTCCCTTCATGGATAAGAGTACAGTGATCATTTGTGGTCTGATGAACATTTGATGAAACCATGGAACCAATTAGTTTTAATGGTGCGCTCACACCTCAAAACAGCAATCTCATTTTAATATGTACTTAACAAAGTGAATGTCTCTGATTAATTTTTTTGTGTGTATGTGCGAACGTGTTTATGAATCAATGAAAATTAATTAAGTCTTAATGCACATACCAACATGTAAACATAGATGTAATTCATACTCAGGTCTACTTACAGCATATCTGTCAATATAATATGTGTGAACATCTAAAATCGTGGAACCAGCAATTAGCTTTGATGGTCAACTCATACTTCAAAATAGTAACCCAGTTTATGTACTATAAAAGACATAAACATGTACTGGACATAACTGATTGAACATTTTTGATTGGTGTGAATTCTCAATAAATCAATAAAATCAAATTAAGTTTTAATGTCCATTCTGCTGAACAGAGCATAAAAACAACTGAATTAATGACATCGGTTTAAGACACCTGTCAAGGAGAATGGCAGCGTACCTTTCAAAGTCGTTGAAAACAAATTATCTTCAAATGAAATATACCTTGAGGTCATAATATTCTAGAATCTAAATACATATCTGAACTTCTCCCCCATATTAGTTGATGTTATAACATGCATCAAAAATGTATTGGCTTTTGATTGGTTGAGAGCTTGTCACGTGACCAGAAATATTTCATCTATTTTAAAGTTGCTCTGAAAAAGTACTATTTGAGAGTACTATTTGGGAGTTGAAAAATATATTTTAATTTTTTTTTATTCAAATCTTAATTTAATGATAACAAAATATTTTAAATCTTTTTTGATAAAAATTGACATTTCTTTTGTTCAAAATTTTATTTTCCCCCAAAAAATAGATTAAAAAAATAAAAATTTAAATAATTTTTTAATGCAGGATATAAAGCAAATATACCATGCCTTCTATTCGAGGTACTGGTTAAAACTATGGGCCTCGGTGACTCCAAAAGTACCATATTGGAGTCACCTCTTGCGCATAGTTTTAACCAGAACCTTTCAAGGCAGTGTATTTGTATATTATGCAAGCTCCTAATATGCTAGATAGCCTTATCATGTATGAACGTTGGGTATTGATGAGATATGTAATTAAGTTGTTCATCAATGTTGAAGGTGAAGTAATGGGCTTGGGGATGTATCGACGACAGAGAAAGTGGCATGGCGATCGATAAGTTTTCATAATTAAGCGGCTGTGTACAGATTTGCCTTTGACTTAACCGCAGAAATGTGGCATTGGCCAATCTGTCTGTTAGACGTCATTTCTGTTTGAAATTAATTTCCTCTTTGCATCTGGAAGCCAATGTTCAGTACTGGGTAGGCCAAAGTATAATGTAATTTTATGTATTAGTCTTTTAGTCTGTGAGGATGTAATGGAATGTAATGAATCATATGATATCACAAGTCACTTCCACAAACTTGTCTGTGAATGGAAGTTTTTTTACACAAAATTGTTGTCTTTGAAATATTTTCTAATTTTAGTATTGGTCATATTTTAATGAATCTAAATACCTGTAACCATAGTTTGTGTTATATTAGTCTGAGTCATCTCTAGCCACTCAGAATAGAATAAAAATTAAATGGATAATCAATTTTTGCATCCATACTAACTACCATAATCAGAGTTAATAGATTTCAGGTAAAGTTTACCAGGCTAACGCTGTTTGCATATTCATTGATGTATATAATGCTGTGTGTATTCACCACTCAACCTATATACCAATATCATTATTGATTTTAAGAGAGATCCTAGTCTCACCATCAGGCTTTTATTAATGTTGTCCATGTGGGTTCCTGTCAGATTGGTTAATTTCCATCATATATATATCGATCTCAGAAAGCTGTATCAAAATGATTATTGGACGAAATATTGATGGAAGAAATTATTGTAGCCTGAGTACTGTCGGACCATAAGACAATTAACCAGCTGTGTGTTGACTTTCTCCACTGGTTGTCTCATTTTAGAGTGAGAGGAAATGTAGAGGTAGCCCTTACAAACTGTTACATTTATTTCTGATTGATTGTTAAAGAGAGAATAATATTTTTAGTGAGTGATAGAAACATTTGGATGAAAGAGCAAACCATCACCAGTTTCCCATTTTGCATGACTTTGGATGATCCTTTAAAGCAGAAAACAAGCTAAACTCTTGCATTTACTATGACTTTTAGTTTACTTGGCAATCCCTCAATTAGCTTGCAAAGGAATTGGATGAGATTAATAACCAGTGGTTGAATTATGACCTAAATTAACAATTTAGTGTAACAAAAGCATTGGTTGTGGTCAGGACATATGAGGTAATTCTTTCAACCACAGTTTGGCATTCTTGCCAAGTATGGGATGAAAGTGAACTTGTCTTTCAGTTATGTTTAGGAAGTCAGTATCTTTTCAGCCAAGCAGGTCGTTATTTTTCATTAAAAATATTAATTTACAGGAAATATTAAGATACAAGAAAGAAGTTGCCATTTTGGTGTTCTGAACTGATTGCACAATGATTAGTGGGAGTTACCTGTATATCACTTCTCTTCTTATTCTCTCACTTTCACACTTAAAATAATTTAAAAAACAAATTTATTGATGAATTTAGTCTCCTTTCATTCATAATATGAGGCGATAACATTTTTTTTTCATTGGTGTTTAGTAGTTCATAATAAGGATTCATAAGGGAAAGTGAATGGGCTATAACAAAAATCATAGGGGGGGGGGGGGGAGGAATGATTTCTTATAAGCACTAAGTGCTTGGTTTTGATTTTCTTAAGAAATGGAATAAGTAAGGAGTTTAACAAAACCGCTATTGAAAATATTTTCCATCTTCTTTTGTGTTTGTGCTCCTTAACGTCTAATGAAAACACCACTGAAAAGAGGCTAGCGGAGGAAAGTGATTGCCAGTTCATGCATTGGAGGTGACTTGTGGTTTGTTGTACTAACTCTCTACCTTTTGTGCCCTTATTTGAGCTATGACTAACATAACATCCAGGGGTTTATTGACTTTATAACCCACGTTAGTAGCGCCCCAATCTTCCCGTTTCTGTCCAGAGCAGCAGGGCTTTGCAATAAGGAAATATAAACTTCCCGGCTTTGACAGAGGAAAGTATGGGGGCAAACGTAATGTATTTGTCATCTTGAACCAATAAAATGTAGACTTCAGACTAATCATGCTTTCTGTGTGTCATACTGTGAAAACTGTGCACATGTTGTGGACACAGTCTTTTCATATATTTAACACTCTGAAGGTGTTTAAATCGACCATTCCACTTGATGTTCTCTTTGTCCACAGTCATAAAACAGTGTACACAGTGTGAATGAATTATTAAAGTGTCCCAAATCCATGTGTGGTCGCACTGTGGTGTATACATACATTCAATGTGATTCTGATTCAATGTGACCACAGTATGTCACAGTGTGGAAACGTTGCATTTCGACACAATCACCACAATGAAAGTGTTCATGCCAACTAACTCTGTATCTATCACACTCTGGTGTTTACATTTTTTGGGGGCTCAATATTTCTTTGGCCACAGTGTTAAACACAGTGTGTTAGCATCACTACCACCCTGTAGTCACACTGTGGTATGTACACTGTGCACTATCTGCTTCCACACTTTTTTACATTCCATGAATACAGTTTATTTTGTATATAATATTGACATTGAAAAAGGATTCCAAATCCACACTGTGATCACACTGTGCATGTGACTATTCAGGGCTACCTTACGACTTGTTCACATATATTCAGCAAATTCTAAATTTGGACTGTGATTACATTTGGATGTTTAGATTGGTAGCTTATTTAGGTAGCTTAAAGAGAAGCTTGAGTTCTGGGTATAGAGGTAAAAAATAATTTGTGAGCGTTTTCATTGTTATTATGCAAGGGTGGAAGAACATCAGATTAAACATGTTCCCTGAAAAGCATGGCTCTTCAAATGTCTTCATATTCTAAATATGACATGAAACATCGTAAAACTCTGGGGTAGGTTTTTTTTTCGCCGTGTGCTCCTGTAGTCCCATATACATCATTCTGTGTACAGTGCTTGTAACTTTGCCAAGATTTGGTCAAATTTCTTATCATTTTGATGATTCCAGAACCTTGCAAAACACACAAATACTTATATATTAGATGGTCAACCTTTTCTGATAGATTCCACACCGTTTCTTTCACAATGCAATCACATGACCAGAACTCAACTTTATCTTTAATTACCTGATACATGCGGGAAATCTAAACTTGTCCTGAAACCTTCAAGTATTTATCAGCCCTTTCAAAGTGTCATGGCTGCCATCATGAGCTTCTTATTCCCATCCTCAATGGATGAGGCCCTATTTACCGACACTGATCCGTAAATGGTCCTCTACTGTCAAGCTTAAATTACTCATGTGACTGTAGTGCATAGATTCTCTTTCACACCATCGATGAATTACTGACTTGAGGTATAGGGTTTATGTATTCTTCAGTGTCAAGACTGTCGAGCTTGCATTAGCCCTGTCTTTAGGCCTTCTGATATAGCTCCTCTTACCTACCATCAATTAATTACTCACCAATACAGGTATTCAGTGAATTCTAAATTTGTCCCGGAACTGTGAAGCACATTGGTTACCATTGGCTGCCATTAGGTAGCTTCCCTTTCCTACATTCATTGAATTACTCGCTGATGAAAAGCATTCTGTTAATTCTGAATTCATGTTGAAACTGACAAGCATGCATTAGCCCTGTCATTGGGCCTTCTCGTATAGCTTAGCTTCCCTTCTCTATACCATCAACAAATTACTCACTGATACAGGTATACAGTGCATTCTAAACTTATGCCGAATCTCTCAAGAATCTACTAGTCCATTGGTTGCCAGTGAGTACCCTCTCTTTCCTGCCACCGATAAATTAGGCCTACTCACTGATGATAGTATTCTGTGAATTCTAAATTCTTCTGAAACTGTCAAGCATGCATAAGCCCTGTCATTGGGCCTTCTCGTATAGCTTCTCTTCCTTTCCGTCAATGAATTACTCACTGATACAGGTATTCAGTGAATTCTAAACTTTTTCTGAAACTCTCAAGAATCTATTACCGTAGCCCATTGGTTGTCAGTTGCCAGTGAATACCCTCTCTTTCCTGCCACCATTGAATTAGACCTACTCACTGATGATAGTATTCTGAAAATTCTAAATTGTTCCGAAACTGTCAAGCATGCATTATCCCTGTCATTGGGCCTTCTTATAGCTTCTCTTCCTTACCGTCAATGAATTACTTACTGATACGTGTATTCAGTGAATTCTAAACATATGCCGAAACTCTCAAGCCTCTATATCAGCCCATTGGCTGCCAGTGGGTAGCTTTTCTTTTCTAAATTGTTCCGAAACTGTCAAGCATGCATTAGTCCTGTCATTTTGCCTTCTCGTATAGCTTCTCTTCCTTACCGTCAATGAATTACTCACTGATACAGGTATTCAGTGAAGACTAATTATGTGCTGAAGCCTGAAACTCTCCAGCATCCATTAGCCCATCGGCTGCCGGTGGGGAGCTCCTCTTTCCTGTCATCCAGCCTTTACTTCCACCGTCCCTCCAACACTTGACCTAGCAGCAAGCCTCAGGTGTGCTCAGTCTCAGTCTCTCTCCCTCCCTCTCTCCCTCCCTCTCTCCCTCCCTCTCTCTCTCTCTCTCTCCCTCTCCCTCTCTCTCTGTCTTTATCTCTCTCTGTCTCTCTCTCTCTCTCTCTCTCTGCTCTCCATCAAATATTGCTTTCATGAACTCGGTACAGGTGCGTGATTGGATGCGAGCTGCCTGGGAAATCTTAAAGCTGCACTGTGTTAATGGTTTAGGTCTTTTCTTTTTTATCAGGGTTAAAGATGTTAGTCAACATTTTACATATGTGAAACTATCTTTGGTTTGTTAACTGATTTCAACTAAAAAGTAAGAAAAAGAATCTTTATGAGTTTTAAGAAAATTGATCAGTATGATAATGAAACTTTGGTTTGTACCACAGTGTATAGAACCCTAAGTTCAGAGATCTATCATTATTAGTAGAGGAGTAATTAAAAAGGAACGTAATTGACACCAGTCTCACCACCCCTATAATCTTCCATATTTCTTTTGTACCAATTTTCTAACATGTACATTCTAAAGTTCATTAGTACCTTAACATATTGATTGTGATATGCATACAAACATATGTGAAATCATTTTCTTCAAGAAAAAATTCCCTCTGTTCCATGGTTATCTTGCAGCGCTGTATATTGGATTTTTGTCATACTAAAATATTGAACAGTTCCTTTAAATTTCCTCTATTTCCTCCCAAACTCCTTCAGCATCTATAATGCATCTCTCCATTTCATCTTACTCCTTCTGATCTCTTTTTCCCTTGCTCTCTCTCTCTCTCTCTCTAAAAAGAAAAAAGCTTCAGGTGAGAGATAGGATCTGAACCACACCAAATATACCTGAAGATTTTTTCTTCTCATTTTGCATGTGACTGAATGTTGAACTGTTCCTTTAAATTTCCTCTATTTCCTCCCAAACTCCTTCAGCATCTATAATGCATCTCTTCATCTCATCTTACTCCTTCTGACCTCGTCTTTCCTCTAAAAAAAAAGTGCTTCAGGTGAGGAAGCATCTGAACGAAAAAGCCAGGAAAAGCAATTTAAACGACTCCCTTTTTCATGAAATGTAAATTGGTTAAAGATCTCGAGTTCTAGTATAAAATGGACTGTCATTTTGAGAGAAAGTCAAATAATTCTGAAATGTATATCATGATGAAGATGGGTTGTTAAGACCAGCAAAATATAAACACTGGAAAATGAGCTAAACATAACAAAATTAAATAGAAATCATAGTCTCTCAACAAAGAGATACTTGTATCTGAACATATAATACCATGTGTTATGCATTTGTATCAGTATAGCCAGCTTAATTCTCTTATGTTTTGATGTTTATTTTTTTGCTAATTCATATTTTCTACCAAAAATGTTTGGCAAAAATCATGTAATTTGCATTGTCTAACATTCATTGTATTTTTCTTATTCTATGAAATTGTTTCCATTACCCTAAGCTCAGGTTTCATTTACCTTCAAACACTACAAAATCATGTGGAAGCATTTCTACAGGTTTTGGTGCATTTACAATTCATGCTTGTATCAAAGATTATTTTAAAGTACTTAATCTGATATTTCAGCCCCTGCTGTTGTCTGTGTTCCAATATAACTCTGAAAATAGACTGATAGGTTCTAACTCAGTCACATGATATTCTTATGGGACGCACAGTGAAGGCATCCTCAACATTTGGCCCCTAAAATTTTAGACCTTGAGCTAATGTGTGATTATGTAAAGCATTTGTAATCATGTATCAACTGCAAGGAAACGTGCTATTTCTGACTCTGATATTTTTAGAATAAAAAGGTCAATGCATCTACTTGTGAAGGCAAGTCATGATTTTGTGACTTTTTTCAATTATTTTAATCTTGAAAAATATAATGAATTAAATAATGGTGAGGGATAGTGATAATTTGTGATTTTTCACTGTCATTTTGACCCTGAAAATTTAATAAGGAAAAATATGAAACATTTATTTGTAATTCTACAGTAGCTTCTAAGTGCTTATGTAGTGCAGAGTATCAAAAATATATGGAATAAGGCTATTATATCGAATTGGCACACTTGTGTAAATGTTTTTTAAACATAAGGTGATTGTATTATCCTACTAAATTGGCACACGCAAGTGACTGTCTTTAAACATCTAGAATGCTAAAGGGTGATACTCCATGCTGTATTATCCTACTACTTTGACTGCATATTATTCTACTTAACAATTCCTGACCAAACGATGCAACTTGTTACCTCTGGGTTTGTGAGAGGAAATACTGGGAAATAGATTTCAGGGCTCGTAGTCATAAAACCTTAAGCCTAGCTGACAAGTAACTATGTGCTATAGCCTATGCAATTAGTTGACAACTAGCTCAATAAGGTTATATGAATATGGGCCCAATTCCCTTTTTACATCCTCTTATGTGATAAAGATTAATTTCAAAAGGATAAGATACATGTTGTTCATGAAGTTCTGTCCTGGAATAATGTGCAAGTGTTAATGTACAGATCAGTGCAGTAGTTGTGTGTTAGAAATTCAACTGTTGCACTAAGCTTTAGGAATATACATTTGTATCAGTCTCATGGTTATCCTACATGCATCCCTTGGTGGTCGTTCTCCTCGTACTGTTTCATTTTGCATGTTGAGATCCAGGCACGTAGCTCTGAGGGCTGGGTATTAAACCACAGAGAACACCGCAATTTCATGAATATTGATTAACCCAATCCAGTGGAGACGTATTGGTCTTGGGTTGGAGAATTCACATTGGTATATTTTGATGGAAAAGTATTTCAAATCAATTTTGATTGGTGTTGATCTAAATTTAGATATAAACTATGTTATTTTAAAAAAATAGGTTATGTTGAGAGCTAATATATAACATAGTACTAAATTTTGATATATCAAGTGAATTTGCTGTGTTCAGAAACTGCATTCATGGGCATTTCTAAATTGTTGTCTTTGTGATGGTAGGGACTAGGGGGGGGGAGAGATATTGGTATTGTATTTTCCAATCCGTACCCCCCCCCCTCCCACACTTTTCCATGGAGGCACTAAAATCACCATACCTCGTGCTATTCTCAAAATGTAGACCATTCTTCGCCTCGATCCCACTCTGTCTTTATCTCTCTATTTGTGCATATATATGTTTTCTCTCTTTGCATGATTTGGTTAAAACTTCGGTTTATAGAAAAACTACTTGCAGATTGTTGATATTACTACTTTAAGGTTGTGTCTAAAAAATTGTTTCATCTCTCTCTCTCTCTCTCTCTCTCTCTCTCCTTCTTTCCCTCCTTCTTTCCCTCCCTCCCTCTTTCACTCCCTCCCTCCTTCTTTCCCTCCCTCCTTCTTTCCCTCCCTCCCTCCTTCTTTCCCTCCCTCCCTCCTTCTTTCCCTCCCTCCTTCTTTCCCTCCCTCCCTCCCTCCACTTTCCCTTCCTCCATTTTCCCTTCCCCTTTTCTCATCCTCTTTCTCTCACCCCCTTCTCTCTCTCTCTCTCTCTCTCTCTTCCCTCTGTCCCTTCCTTCCCTTTCTCTCTCCCTTCCTTCTATCCCTTCCTTCTATCTCTTTCCATTCCCCATTATTCCCTCCCTCTCTTCCCTTCTCTCTCTTCCCTTCTCTCTCTCTCTCTATCTCTCTCCCACCTCTCACTGGGAGCAGAAAGAGAGGCAGTCAAAGGGGTAATTGACTAGAGCATCCATGTTTTAATTGTGTAGGGAGGCACTTATTTCCACTCCAAAGCACAGCTTATATCCACTCCAAAGCACAGCTTATATCCACATCTTGGGTAGATGTGGACTTAGTAGTGGTGATGATGCATAATGTGATTGCACTGAGTTACCATCCTTCATCAGATTTGTCTACGTCTATGGTCTCGCGTTGATGACCCTTAGTGTGAATGCTCCTACTATTTTGTGACAGGACCACATGTGTGAACATGCTGACCTCAATCCACAGGATTTTCTGCAATGTGGGGGACATACCTTGTGTGAACATGCCTTCCTGGCATGTCATGTATTATACCCACCTGTATCTACTGGTATCCAGTAGCTGTTCATCTTCTTTGAAGGTCGGTAGTTATTTGAATGTACTTTTCAGGTATGACTAGAATTAGTTCTACCCTGTATCTACCTCTGTGCAGTAGTTGTTTGTGGTCTGTTTGGATGTTTTTTTTAATGCAATTCCGAAGTACATCTTGCATTAATTCCACCTTATCTACTTCAAGGCAGCTGGTCTTTATGTTTCTGTGTTGATTGTTGGTGTGTCCATACACATCTCAGGTATATCTTGCGTCAGATTTATCATTTATCACCATGTACAGTCAAACCTGGTTTAGCGACCACCTGTCTACAAAGGCCACATTTTTGTTCTATCGCAAATGGTTTCTCATTGAAACATGTACTAAAGGAACCTACATGTACATACATAAAGACTACCTGTCTGTAAAGACAACTTTTCGTGTCTCTCTTGGGTGGTCTTTATAGACAGGTTGCACTGTAGTAGGTGTTTACAGTCTTCTTGTGATCGACCACCTGTCTACAAAGACCACGTTCTTTGTTTCCATTGCAAATTGTTTCTCATTGAAACATGTACTAAAGGAACCTGTACATAAAGACCACCTTCCAGTGAAGACCACTTTTTGTGTCCATCTTTGGTGGTCTTTATAGACAGGTTTCACTGTAGCAGGTGTTTACAGTCTTCTTGTGATCCTTGCGTGTGAACACACCTCCCAGGTATGTCTTGCATGAGGAGATTACCTCGCATCAGGGGACGTGTGAATGTTCCTGTGGTACACATCTGTACTCACTTGCCGATCAAGTCCTTCAATTTTCCTGCCTGTTGAAATATTAATGGAATGTCAAACCTCAGATTAGCCCTGCCTTTGTGCTTCCTGTAATAAACCATGGTTCAGAAGAGGTGATGGTAGAAAGAGAGAAAGGTACAGAGAGAGAGAAAGAAAGGGAGAAGAAAGATTAAGGGAAAGAGAAAAAGATGGACAGAGAGAGAGAATGAAAGGGAAAGAGAGAAAGATGGAGAGAGTAAGAGAGACCACAGGGAAAGAGTAGGGGAAAGAGAGAGAGAGAAAGAGAGAGAGAGAGAGAGAGTAAGGGAAAAGGAGAAAGATGGAGAGGCAAATATAAAGTGTAAGCATGAAATGGAGAGAAAGATACGAGAGGCAGAATGATAAACAGGCATGAGAGATTAATTTAAGAAGAAAAATGAGGGTAATTTTTTTTATTTCATATTTTATTTTTTATATAGGCCTAAAAAACTACTGAATGTTTGTACGTTATGAAGGATTAATACAAAATCTTTTTATTTATTCTATTGTTTAGCAACTTTTATTATATAATGTACATACTTAAATAATTTTTATATATGTCCACTAATTTGTTTACATGTATTTGGAATCTGAACATTCATTGTGTTCATACGCTCTTGTATTGAAGTACTATCAGAATCAGTTCAAATATTCCTGAATAATTTCTTACTGTGAAAATATGTCTGTATAATTATGTTCATTTCATTCTGATTAAATGACTTGCTGATGTTAGAAAGGTTACTAATGATTTTTATATTTTTGTTCATTTTCTTTCAGAGTATTTTATGTATCACACGATTCCCAAGATTTGAAGATCTTCAGTTATATCGCCAGGGATGGCCAAACCAACGTATTCAAGTGCAATGTATTCAAATCACACAGAAAGGTAAGAAAAATTCGAATTCTTCTAATGATGTTCTGAACATTTTTTGTTGTAATTCTCTCCCTCATTCTCTTTCTACTTCTCCTTATCTTTGATTTTTGCTCATCCTTCCCTCATTCTGATGCCCCTCCTTAGGCGTGTCTGCACTATCTCGAGATTGCCAAATATCCAGCTATTTGAACTATCCCGATCGCAAACTATCCAGCTAATTTGCGTCTTCATTAGACCGAAGTAGCAAGAAGTAGCAAACTAGCTGGATAGTTGGTCGGGATAATATCCCAAGATATCTCGGTCTAGTTTGCAAAATATCCCACTATTTCCCAGCTAGCGGGATAGTTTGCAACCGTCTTCATTAGACCGAAGTACGGAGTCAGATATCCCGATCCCATCATGCACAACGATTTCCGGCGCACATGCAATCTATACCGCTCAGCGCGCTAGTACAACTAGTAAACACGGAAATCGTTGTGCATGATGGGATCGGGATATTTGACCACGTACTTCGGTCTAATGAAGACGGTCGCAAACTATCCCGCTAGTTAGGAAATAGTGGGATATTTTGCAAACTAGACCGAGATATCTTGGGATATTATCCCGACCAACTATCCAGCTAATTTGCTACTTCTTGCTACTTCGGTCTAATGAAGATGCAAATTAGCTGGATAGTTTGCGATTGGGATAGTTCAAATAGCTGGATATTTGGCAATCTCAAGATAGTGCAGACACGCCTAATGTCATTCCCTGTCTTTTTTACTTTCTAATCCAATGCTTTCTTATTCATTTGAATCTCCTTCTGACTTTCTGTTCCTTGGAAGGGACTTAACGCTATCTGCACTCTGGTTGCTGAATTAGAAGCATACACATGCTTTCTTAGCAGTTGGGTAAAACAGTCATCAAAACAACATCCATCATCGAGCATTTCTTATTTCATCCAGTTTCTTACCTCCTTTCTCCCATACTTTCTCCTTCAGGTTTCTGTTTTCTAATTCATTTGAATCTCCCTGTTTTCTCTTATTGCCTTTCTTATTTTTCTCCAGTTTCTTTCCCCCTTTTCTTCCATACTTTCTCCTCTAGGTTTCCATCTTGTCCACAAATTACTATTCTCATCATCATTTAATGGTTATCATAAAGTCTGATAACAAAGAATACAAGAAATTACAGTGTGTGCATATCTCATATCACGTCCCTATGTGCTTTCAAAGAAGTTTGGATGTTGACAGCACATTGATATAAATATAAACAAAACTTAGTATGTTTGACCATGGTTTGACCCACATATAGTATTAAAGTGTGACGTCATACTGGCTACGTTGCTGGCTTTAAACAATTTTGTGCTAAACAATGGTGTGATGATCACACCAGCCCCAAACACTGAATTTGCCCTGCTCCAGCCTGTTGCTTGAATGACTTCGCGATGGACCTCATGAGCAGGCTCTGATGTTTAGAATCATTAACCTGGGCGACGAATGAATATGACGTTAGCACTTTGGTACTCTATAATGTTATCATCTAACCGTGGTAGAGGTCCATGATCTCTGACAAACTATTTTGGCCATCTTTGATGTCTACCGGTATATAAACTTCAACCCTCAGCCTACAGAGATCAGAGTTTAGTTGAAAAGCGAATGCTTACACATGAAAGCCCTTATTGAATTTGAAGGCTGAGTTCCGAGATCTCCTCTAATACAAGAAGAAGCAGACTTGTTAGTACAGATGGATGCGCACTTCACCCCTCAACGCCATGTTCACATTCGGTAACCTAAAAACAGGGTTGATTCGTCTGTTTGGGAATAGGCATATTTTTCAGTAAATTTGTTATTGTGTATATTGCGCCATAGTTTGTATCACATTGTAGTCCTCCATTGTGAATAATTGTAAAATTTGGCACTAGCTAACATTTTGTGAATGTTCAATTCTGGTAGACCTAAAAAATGGCTCCAAAACCAATCTGTCTTTAAGTTCCATTTTAAACATACAGTATGTTCCAACGATGTTGTGTATGTCACAGCTTATAATACAAATGTAAACAAGGCCATTTCATTCTAACTACCATTGATTTAGATATGAGGCCGTTCTGTTGCCATGTAGGGACTTTGACGTGTATATTAGGGCTTATATACACATGTGAACATGGCCATTGCTTTATCTCATTATAATCTCATTATATACTGTTGGTTAAATTTTAGCCCGCTATATATACCCATCCGGGAACTTTGACTTTGATGTTTTAGTGTATATGCCATTGCTTTTAAAAAGACACATGTGAACAAGGCCATCTCATTCTCATTCCATAGTATTGATTAGATTTGAGCCTGCTTCAGATAACCCATGGGGGGACTTTCATTGAATCAGTTACAGGAATTAAAACCCTCTCTTCGTACATCTGAAGGTGTGAATTGTGTGCTGTAGATTCTGATACCGTAGTTTTCAACACGCAGACAAAGAGGGAATAGAATAAGAAAGCGGTCAATGGATGGATAGATAAATGAATGAATATCTATAAAAAAAGATTTCAAAAAGAATCAGTAAACTTTAAGGTATTAAATTTCTGCCTTGATATGGATGGAGGTGAGAATGTACTGTGATAATTCTGAAAACTTAGTTTCCGGCATGCAGACGGAGAGTGGATTGAATAGGAATCAGGTCAATGAATGGATAAGATATTGGATGGATAGATAAACGGTTGAATGAAGGAATGTAATTCTTCAACAACAAAGTCAGTTAAAAGGTTTATACCCTTTCTTTAGATGTGTGGATGTGAGAAAGATTAGCAGTAAATTTGATAACTTAGTGTCCAGCATGCAGACATAGAGTGAATTCAAGAAAAAAATAGGTCAATGGATAGATTAGATATATAGAATGGATAGATAAATGAACAAATGACTGAATGTATGGATGGGTAGATAAACAGATGAAGGAATGAAGGAATTTTGAAACAAGTTCATGTTTGGATGATTGTATGATTGGATTGATAGACTGGTGGAAGAATCAATGAATATATTTACAAATAAATGAATGTATGGAGGGGTGGTCGAATGAATAAATTAGTGAATCAGTGAATGGATGATTGGATAAAGCTGGATAAACAAGAAAAATTGATCTATTGTTCGATTAGGTATTGACTTCTGATCACCAGAAACCTAGAAGCAAAGGAGAAAGGACAGCCTTGGGGGAAATCAAATTATCCAAAATGGATTATTTCTACTTCTAAAGTCACTCCTGTCATCCCACATTACGCTCAAAGTCTGGTTTTCATACAAAAGAATTATGTATGAGCCAGAGGAATAAAAACTTCATGCCCAATACCCCTGAGATAAAATTGTTCACCATTGTGTAATTATTCATGTCACGCCTTGCCACGGCCATATCAGAAGCAATCTTTACACCTTAGACCTGTGATGGAGCACAGCATAGATGTTATCATGCGGGACTATATTCATCAAAAAGGGTAGAAAAACTATATATCTGAATCGACACTTCAGGATAAAAAAAACAGTCTCGGGGTAATAAGGTATGAAAATTGCACTTACAAAGTCTATCTCCTTGACAACCAGATCAATTCATTAGATTTAGACGTGCTCTGAATTGATATCATGCGGTGATATTGGGCGTACAGCGGGGAGCAGGTCGAGTATCCATGCACCCCTTGGAATTCCCGGGCAAATATTAAGTTTGGTCTGCTCAAATCGATTCAAAATTGGATAGAATGCTAACCTCTCGTAGGCTTGTCCTGCAGACACTGTGTGTCGTCTGCCAAAGAATGAAAATACCTTATCCGCTATCTCCTAGATGTTGGTGCGAAAGAAACTAAAAACTCTGGTAATTATGCAAATTTTGAGGGGGAGGGGAGGACATTGGTTATTTAGAAAACCCTATTTCAAATGTTAAAAAAATCAACTCCATCTGAAATGAAAAAAGGATGGTATGGTCATTTAAGGCAAAGGGATTAGATCTTCAAACAACAAAAAGAAAATTATGTACAAAAACATAAAAGATGATGAGTCGCTTTCGTGGAAAAGTAAGGGTATCAGTAAGACTCTTTCGGTTGATGGGTCTATATTTTGATCATCTACTGTTCACTCTCATAAAATCATATTATTTTTATTAGGCCCTAGGCTGTACATGGAATCTAAAGTAAATGATGGACTGATCAGAGAAAAGATTAAATCTTTGGAGATGTTATCTATTTTCTTCATCCCTAACCATTGACAGTTTGCAGTACCCATCCATTTTGAGTTTGAACTTGAACATCCTATTATGTTATATTGACTACACCTTCACTTTATTTGTCTGGCTCGAAATAAAATTCCTGCACTTTCCAAGGTCACCAGGTTCACCTGAATCGACAATGAAACCCAAGGCAAAGATCCTTTGATGTGGGGGGGGGGGGGGGGGGTTCATGTTGAACTTTACCAAACAAATCATCTGTTCAGAACCAAAAGGGCATTGCTCTGTGTTAAATTTTATCACTTACTGCCATTCTGTCTCCAAGCTATAGTTGAAATATAGTACTGTCTGGTTAGGTGCCTTAAAAGGGTCAATATTTGCTCATCTTCTAGCTCTACTCCTGTTCACTGGCTTTGTAAACATGGCATTTTGAGAAGGGGAAAACCTACATCAGAGAATCACTTTCATATGTAGGCAAGAGCAGCATTCGCATTGGCGCTGATTCAGGGTACGACTATAAAGTCGCTCAGCATGCTATGTGTTGTAAAGAGAACTGCTCTATTGTGTAAAGTGATATGATCCAATTTTCTATCCATAGTACAGGATTGTTTCATTGCTGTAATTTCCTCTCTTCCGATGAAATATTTTGGGCGTATTCAAATGAATACCACACAATCGTCAAAATATGTCAGCTTCAAGTGAATTTAAGCTGATAATTCTTAACATTGTTATTTTGTATATTAACTAGAGCATATTTATAGGCTACACAGTTTATATGATCGGTTTCGGTTCTGTTTAACATCTCGGTCCTCATAATTAAACACTTTAGGGGTGCTGGTGTGAAAAAAGCCTACATTAATTACAATCAGCGGCAGTGGGGACAGGGTGATCAATAGATATCAGTTAACAATATCAAAAGACAGTATCAATGGTTCAGATGGAGATCTTTGTCAACATCCATTAGAGTGAGATGCAATTTCTGGTATCACTGGTAGCCCTTTCAGACCAGAAGAAATTGCACAGAACGTATAAAGAAACGTGTTAAGAAAGAATCATTGTATACCAGATACCAGTATACCAGTGTCAAGATACTAGTTTGAAGATACCAGTTGATATGACAGCTGGCCAATCATCCATGCTTGCTCATGATAAGCCCCGCCCAGTTATGTGAATGTGGACAAGAACAGGACGTTTTTGTTGAAAGTTTTGTTGTACCAAAAATTTGTTTAAATATAAGGCTTTAGGGTTTTTGTTTAGTTATACAAAGATTTTATTTTGTCTGAATGGGGGTAAATGATGGGGAACGAGCTATTTCTACCCATGTTTGAGCAATTGATTCATTGCGGTTAAAACGGCGTGAATATTCGACGCGTTGCAGGGGGTGAAGAGATGAAACTTTCACCTCCTCCTTCATGAATTTTCATGAAAACAGACGGGTTGCATCATGTGAAGAAGATCGGAGCGGTTGTAACATTTGAAATAATTTGCACAAACATGCATCTTTCATGTAACAACGCGGAGCTTATGTTCCACAGCATTAGAGGTAGCGTTCACCCAAGTCACTGTCAAAGAAAATAAACTGTAGACCTAGAAATAGTTAAAACAAACCCAGGTAAAAATGTTTGCAGGGTATCTGCAAAAGCTTTAGACAAGATTTATTTGCTTTGTACCAAAATTATTCAAACTTTCCTATTTCTTAAGTCTTATGGTGAACAGACATTAGACCTTAAATCTGCTATATCATTAAAATTGTTTGATAAAGGGGAATATTTTGAAAGATCTTGCAGATTTTTCGAAAGTTTCATGCCGCAATATAATTGTATCACAACTGATGCAACACTGAATGTTTGCGAAATGTTTGCTGTGAAAATAGCTCTCGCTTGCAAATCACGTAAGTTTCATGCATGTTATGAAGTTTTCTGGTTTTGAAGTTTGTGACCCATGATGGATAGCATCTAGACAAAAAATTGGTTCCATCGTCAAAAAGAACAAAGAGGATATGTTATTATTTAATTTGCTCAAATTTTCACTAGAAGGTTTCTCTGATTTTCTGCTGTTACTCTTTAGCCAACTTTCTATGACTTCAAATTCTTTAATGTCACAAAAACAATCTCCCTGTATCACATTGTAAAATTTATTATGGGATAGAAATACTGAAACGCTTCAAGATAATTAAATTGTTTCCCATGCAAGATTAATCTATACCGATGTTAATTACAAGGGCCGTTATAGAGCTAATCAAGACTGGAAAAGGGTAATTCTGCAAAGCCAAAGTGATGCACAAAACAATACTTCCATCATGTGGTGCCCATTGTTTTGTACAAAATTGCATGTGTGTTAAATACGCCACTGTGCAGAGAGACGTAGAAAGCAATCAAAGTGTTGATTTGCTTCTGACACATGGTTTATTTGATCCCTTTTAACACCTTCATGAAGTCAATGTCCTAGCTACTCCCCTTCCTCCACTTCTTGCTCAGTAGGCTTGTCATCATCATCAGCTCGAGTTTGCCAAATAACCTGCTATTTTAACTATTCCGACAGCAAATTAGCCAGTCAGTTTGCGTCTTCAGCAGCCCGCAGTTGCAATTAATGGGATATTTGGTTGAGAAAATATCCTGAGAAATCTTGGTCTTGTTTCCATAATAACCCGCTATTTGGGAAACAGCAAGCTTATTTGCGCCCGCCCGAGCTAGTTTGTGATGAGCATATCGATCTGGTGAAGATGCAAGTTCGAGCTTCGGGATAAATAGAGGGTTATTTGGCAAACTCGAGCTGATGAAGACAGGCCTATTCTGAGTTTGGTTTTGTGGAGAAGGAAGTGTTGTACGTGACACCTTTTACGAAGGAAGAAAGGCATGATGGTGGTTTGTGTAATCAACTTGGAGTTGAATTAGAGGACATTTGTGGACACGAAGGAAGAATATGTATGAGAGAGGGAGAGAGAGAGAGAGAAAGAAGGTGAGAGAGAGAGAGAGAAAGAAGGTGAGAGAGAGAGAGAGAGAGAAGGAGAGAGAAAAAGGAGAAGGAGAAGGAGGGGGGGATATAGAGATGGATGTGCACACATGTATGGAGAGAAATACAAGGATAAAGACGTACTAGTACTTTAAAGGTAGGCTTTACTACTTCAGCAAGAAGGGATTAGACCGCCCAGCGAGCCAGCGAGGTCACTGTGACAGGTGGCTATCTCATTAACTCAGCTCTCATTTAACATAAGAAAAAGAGGATCATGGGGGACCAACAGGCACCGATTGGAGAAGTTTTCTATATAGAGGGAGCAAGTAGCTACAAGTAGGACAGTGTGCCTTTAAAAAAGCAATTTCCATTATTTCTCGTTTAATCAATCTTCACAGGGAGTGCGTATCGATAAGAATAGATTAAAAAAGAAAAAGAAAAAAATGAAGTTATGCTTTTAACAATTCATGTCTCAATCTTCAGAACATCAAGAAATCTCAACACAGCATTGTGTTGGTCAAAATTTAGAAATTATAGTTTGCATATCATATCCTAGATAGAATATTTGTTGTGAAAGGCGGTCACTTGATTGAACCACATTTACTGAATTTATTGAAGTGATGAATTGGTAAATTGGCACTGCAATGAGTTAAATGAAATCCATGTGTTATTGTTTTCATTTCCTCATCAAAATATGGTGGGGACAAGGAATCGGGAGCCACACAGATTGACCTGGCAGGAAGTAAATAAAACATTGCAGTCTAATGAAAAGTGAAATGCCCTGGACAGTTTGACGTCATTTTGTTATACTTTCATCCTTGATGCTCGTCAGCGAAGGCAGATTGGAGACATTTTGGGGCAGAGTATTACCTCTTGCACACTGCAGTGGTAGAGAATGAAGTATATTGGGAGAAAGAGATGTACAAATAGAATGAGGCAAATGGAAAAAGAAAAAAATAAGGAGAGACAGGAGGTAGAGAGGGAGAAAGTTAAGAGAGAGGTAAAAAGAGAGAAGGAGATAATTAAAAGGAACACAGAGAGAGAGAGACGGACAGACAGGGAGAGACAGAGAAATGAGAGAGGTAGAAAGAGAGAAGGAGATCATTAAAAGGAAAACTGGGAGAGAGAGAGAGACGAGAGAGAGGGAGAGAGAAAATACAAATTGTTTTAGAATTACATTAGATGCTGAAGCATGATCTTGTGTTTGCCATTACAACAGGAACCTTTTTTTCACCCCCCAAAATCCTATAATTCAGATAAAAAAATTATATTTGTTAAAATGTGCGAGAATACATATTTTATTATACGTCATTTGTATATTTTTATGATTATTGTTGTAAAATATTGATAATTGCAGTGGAAAGATAAAGATGAGCTGAGCCTATATGAAGTGGAATGAAATACATGTCTCTTCCCAAACTGGATGCCAATGAACTCGTCTCTTTCTCCCATCATCGGCCGTTTGTCACGTTTTGCTATTCTTGTATGTCCCTTCCTCGTGCCTGTCCTTTCTCGTATCCTGCCAATTGTGATGGTCATGTTTGCCCATCCTTAAATAGCTAGTCTCAAAAAGTGAGATTGTCATGAATTTCAAATATCCTGCTTCCTCTTCCCCACTTTGCATCTCTATCATGAAGAGCGTTTTCACCATTTCAAGCATTTAGATTTTTTTTTATGATTGTAGATGAAATTGAGCAATTTTCCTGTGATTTTGTGCCGCCTTTAGGTCAGTCACTCTCTTCTTATATCTCTTTACTTGTCAAGGTCGAGTGGTTTGATCATGTGACTAAAGATGCGAAGGTTGTGAGTTCAAACCCAGGCATGGCACTAGTGTCCTTTTGGCAAGATATTACTCTACATTTGCCGCTCTCCACCCAGGCAAATATCTCTCTGCTTGTCGTGGTTGAGTGGTTTGATCATGTGACTGAAGATGCAAAGGTTGCGAGTTCAAACCCAGGCATGGCACTAGTGTCCTTTTGGCAAGACTTTACTCTACATTTGCCGCTCTTCACCCAGGTGTTAAATGGGTTAAATAGGAAGGAATTTCTTGAATGCGGTGGGCACTAAAACACGCCTCATAGCTAGAAGCCAGAGTAGTACTGTACTTTTCATGGTTCATACGAATGCCTTAAAAGTATCCAATATTATTTTTGATATACTGGTAATCATTATTATTACATTCTGAAAATATAGTACAGTTTTCCCCCATTTGAAATATCTACACAGTACATGTTTAATACTACATGATCAAAAGGTGCTGTTTGGCAGAGTGTGATGAAATCAAGTATTCTTGTAATAATTATGCAGTCAGATTCACTAACAGTGTCTGCCTGACACTAGGTTCATGCAACCTCTCTGTATTAAACTCCTCTGATTATGATAAAATATTTTGAGAGAAACAGGATGAATCTCAAATTGCAGCCTACTCGTCCTCCTCTCTAACCCCATCCTCCATCCATCATCGGCTTTCCTTACCCCTTGTCGGAGCCATGATCAGTCTTTACTTGAGAGTTGTCAGTTTGTGTTAAGATGAGGAAAATCAGACTTTGCATCATTTAGACCTATTGTGGAGATTTTGTAGATGAGTAGCTTATTCGCTTTAAAGAGGATGTAGAGGTCGGGATTCAAGCCCCCTGCATGGCACCAATCCCCATCCATCATGAGATTTCCTGGTTACCCCTTGTTTCTCCGCCTTTCTCAAAATTGAAATGTTTTCAATTTCAGAATGAATGATGAATTTTGCAAGTGGAAAGTAATATTTTTAATTGATAGAAATTTGGTATGTTATGGCTTTATACAAAATATATGTAGTTTACACAAAGAGTTTATTGGGAAAATCTTTTGGTTTATAAATAATCCCTTTTTTCAAAATGTGGTGAATATTTTCTCATGTCAGAAGGCAATAATATTCAGAAATCAATGACTGAAACTTAAACGATACATGCCTTAAATTTGATTTGTTTTACAAAGAAAGGGCATATTTTTGTTTTGATGGGGTCCTGCAACCTTCAACGTCCCACAAGGAATGAGTCAGAGCTTTTATTTAAAACAAATTATTCCTTGGTTGCCCCAGACAAGCCCACTGTTTTCTTTCAAGAACTCCAGTTTTGTCATGGCAACCAGGGTGTGTCACTGTTGATAGGATTTTGTAAATCCAGAATTAATACTTAATGCAATGCAACACTGATCAAATTGTTGATATCAAACTTTTTCATGATGCAGCTTATATTTTTCTCTTAAACATTTTTAGGATTTCAGTTGCATTGATGGGATCTCCTGGCTTCCCCCAATCAGTGTTTACGTAACATACTCTTCAGGATTTTGAAATACGTGATTTTAAAGACATCTATCAGAAAATTTACAACAAGTAAACACAACCTTGTTTTGAAATTAATATTTTGAACCTTTTCAATACTAAGCCCAAGACAACTTTCGGCTGCAGATCAGGCTGCAGATCAGGCTGCAATTCCAGTGTGTTAAAGCCCCACTGCACTACTTATAGCTACTTGCGCCCTCTATATAGCAAACAATGCCTAATCGGTAACCATTGGTCCCCCATGATCCTCTTTTTTTCTTATGATGATTGAGAGCTGATTTGATGAGATAACCACCTGTCAGTGACCTTGCAGAGAGGTCTAATCCCTCCTGGCTAAACTAGTGCAGTGGGGCTTTAAAAGTGTGAAGTGGCTGAAAGACTCTTATGAACACAGTCTCTTCAGGGGCAGGACGTGCAGTATTTCATAGAACAATCAACATCACGGGGGACCTGACTTTGGCATTGAGGTGTTCAGGATATGAGTCAACACAGCTAGGACAGCTCCCAATGCGAACATGAAGAACAATGTATGTACGTTTGACATGAACAAGTGTTGTTAACCTAATGACACTGGAGGGGCAACTAGGTGGCCTGTTCACATGTACCGCTGTTCAACGTTGGTTGGTTCATAGCTTTTGTTTTTTCTGACTGCTACGAAAGCATGTGTATGCTTGTAAGTAAGCAATCAGGGTACCAATGGCTTTAAGCCTTCTGAAAGGTAATAAGGATTAATGCCTTACCAAATCAGGGCACTAGCACATCGCCTTGGCCTTGGTTTTGAACCGGGAACCTCTTGGCTACGAGCCCCCCGCTCTGTACCTCTGAGTCATTGTGAGTGCAATCGTAAAGAACAATGTATGCACATTTGATATGAACATGAGTTGTTTAACTAATGACTCAGATGAGGCAATGAGGTGGTCTGTTCACATTGAGAGGAGAGAAGAGAAGAGAAGAGGAGAGGAGAGGAGAGGAGAGGAGAGGAGAGGAGAGGAGAGGAGAGGAGAGGAGAGGAGAGGAGAGGAGAGGAGAGGAGAGGAGAGGGAGAAGAAGAAGAGGAGAGGGGATGAGAGTGGAAAAGAGTTGAAGAAAGGAGAGGAGAGGAGGAGAGAGAATAAAAAATAACTGAATCTGAAAGAAACAGGCTTGTAAAGTGCTAATGTTTAATTGCCCATACTCTTCAGTGAAAAGTTTATCAACAATATTTATAAATTCCCCTCAGACCCCATGGATTATGAATATGACCTTAAACATGACAGACAAATTAATTGGATGGATGAGAATTACGTCCCAAAATACTGGACTTATTTTCGTCTAATTCCAGCAACCTTTCTGAGCCTCTTATATTTTTGACCTGCTTTCTGCGTTCACAAGGCTAATGAGAATAGACAGATTAATGGTTTTGCTGCAGACATTAATTGAACTTTAAAGCATTTTAGATTATTAAACAAAATTCTGAAGTACATGTCATACAGTCTAACCTGTCTACTAAGGCCACCGAAGGAAAACATTAAAATTGGCCACTGTAGACAGGTGGCCTTACTAGACAGGTTGAACAACACAGATTTCCGCTTGTAGGGAGACATTGCAGTGATGACCACTATAGACAGGTGACCCTAATACAGACACTAAAGCAGGTGTGACTGTATAACAAATTTTTAAACAAAATGAAGAAGAAACTAGAAATGCAATCGTCTCAAAACGATGTGCGTGCAATGACGCCATGTTTCTACGAGTCAAACGAAAGAGCTTCTCTCGCACTATCCAGGGCAATTTGTACGAAGTCTGTAGCTTCTGTGATATTGGAGATAGGTAGGGCGAAAGAAAGGCCTCAACAGTGACCTTGATGGGATGGTAGTGGCTATGCCTACGAAGCTTGAAAGAAATTGGGATAGGGGATGAAACCTAGAAAGGGCTCGCAAGCACTGCGTGCAAAAACCAATGGGATTTGGTGCATGTTCGTCATTGCAATGAAGATCATTCTGGGGGCTAAAAGCATGAACCCGATATGCCCCATAGACAATGCGTGTAATGCATGGGCGGAAAACGTACAGGATCTGTATTATGACCGGAGTTAAATTGTTTTTTCTCTCTCTCTCTCTATGTCTCCATGGGCCGTATTTGGTATCATTAGAAAGAGAATTTCATGTTTGTTATTGTAAACCACTCTCTTTTTTTCTATGATAATCCTATCGAAACACGTGATGTAAAATAGATTTATAGAACAAAATGGCGTCTTGAATGGCCCCCTTGACCAATTTCAAAAATCCGGCCATGAGGTGCCCTGCGTATTGGAACTTGGCATGCATCTGCAAATTTTCAAGGAAAAAAAAGGACATTTAAGGGGCGAAAAGCAGTCTGAAAAAAAATATGTCATAGCCGATACGTGTTAGATTCGGGCGGAAACTCGGCGGAATTCGTGTAGTGACCTTTGTTCAAATGCAATTTACTCACAATTTTCTGTGTGAACATATACCATACTTGGTATCATTCGAAAGGCCACTTCATTGCGGTCAGTTTGACACCATTGTCATCTGCGCGCAATGTATTGCACGCATTAAAGGCGTTATCACGTAATGCATAGAAAATACATCATTTTTGGCGATAACTTTGCGCTGACATAATCGAATTTTACCAAACTTTGCGGACAGTTGTCACGTATATGAATACATGTGTCTGCCAAGTTTCATTGACGTAGGTCTAAGGATCGTAATTTTAGAGCAAGTTGAAGTTATTTCACAATTTTTTTGAAAATGGCGAATTTGGAGGGCAATTTTCTCAAATTTGGTCAGCGATAGGGTATATAATTTTGTATATGGCTGGAAAGGGCATATCTTCAAGTACCTAAATCTAAAAAAGGGTACGGGTTTGCCAAGCCATAATGGAGATACGGCCACAAAAAGAAAGCCAATTCCCAGAACTTTAGAGGGCGCTATTTATGTTTTGCATAGCCATTGGAGCGTGAAATTTGGCATGGCTATGTGCAATTATGAGATAAAAATACTGTGTGATTTAGATACAAAACGGAATTTATATGAAAAAGTTATGGCAGTTTTAGATTATTTAGGGGTCCATTTTTCAAGAATTTGAGAATTTTTTGACTGAGACGGTTTCTGATGTGAATTTTGAGTACGAAAATTGCATTTTGAAGGTCAAGTGATATGTTGCAGATAAAAGAACATCTCTTAGACTATCTAGAGGAATTTGTTAGAAGTTTGTAGGATCTAGGATAGTGGAGATAGGAAGGAAAAAAGAAAGGCCTTAAAATGGACCAGAAACGGACAAAATGGCGCCTGGACGGTTATGCATGAGTGATTTCGAGAATCGAAGAATGTAGTGACCTTGATGAGATGTTAGAGACTATGCCTATGAAATTTGAAAGGAAACGGACATGAGGAAAGGGCATAATGAGTGATAACAAGCACTACGTGCAAAACGAATGGGATTTTCGGACGATAAGAAGAACCAAGAATACTAGAAATGCAATCGTGTCACAACGATGTGCGTGCAATGACGCCGTGTTTCTACGTGTCAAACGAAAGAGCTTCTCTCGGACTATCCAGAGCAATTTGTACGAAGTCTTAGCTTCTGTAATATTGGAGACAGGTAGGGCGAAAGAAAGGCCTCAATAGTGACCTTGATGGGATGGTAGTGACTATGCCTACGATGTTTGAAAGAAATTGGGATAGGGGAAAGAACCTAGAAAGGGCTCGCAAGCACTGCGTGCAAAAACAAATGGGATTAGTTGCACGTTCGTCATTGCAATCAAGATCGTTCTAGGGGTCAAAAGCGTGAACCCGATTTGCCCCATAGACAATGCGTGTAATGCATGGGCGGAAAACGTACAGGATCTGTATTATGACCGGAGTTAAATTGTTTTTTCTTACTCTCTTTATGTCTCTTTATGGGCCGTATATGGTATCATTGGAAAGAGAATTTCATGGTTGTTATTGTAAACTACTCTCTTTTTTTCTATGATAATCCTATCGAAACATGTGATGTAAAATAGATTTAAAGGACAAAATGGCGTCTTAAATGGCCCCCTTGACTAATTTCAAAAATCCGGCCACGAGGTGCCCTGCGTATTGCATCTCGGAATGTCATTGCAAATTTTCAAGGAAAAAAAAGGATGTTTAGGGGGCGAAAAGTAGTCTGAAAAAATGACGTCATGGCCGATAAGTGTTATAATCGGGCGGAATTCGTATAGTGACCCTTGTTCAAATGCGATTTACTCACAATTTTCTGTGTAAACATATACCATACTTGGTATCATTCGAAGGGGCACTTCATTGCGGTCAGTTTGACACCATTGTCATCTGCACGTAATGTACTGCACGCATTAAAGGCGCTATTACGTAATGCATAGCATATTCATCATTTTTGGCGATAACTTTGCGCTGACGTTATTAAAATTTACCAAACTTGGCAGACAGTTGTCACGTATATGGATACATGTGTCTGCAAAGTTTCAACGACGTAGGTATAAAGATCGCCATTTTAGAGCAAGTTGAAGTTATTTCGGAATTTTCTTCAAAATGGCGAATTTGGAGGGCAATTTTCCCAAATTTGGTCAGTGATAGGGTATATAATTTTGTATATGGCTGGAAAGGGCATATCCTCAAGTATCTAAATCCAAAAAAGGGTACGGGTTTGCCAAGCCATTATGGAGATACGGCCACAGAGAGAAAGCCAATTCCCGGAACTTTAGAGGGCGCTATTTATGTTGTGCAAAGCCTTTGGAGCGTGAAATTGGGCATGGCTATCAGCAATTATGAGACAAACATACTGTGAGATTTTAATACAAAACGAAATTTATATGAGAAAGTTATGGCAGTTTTAGATTATTTAGGGGTCCATTTCTCAAGAATTTTAAAGATTTTTGACGGAGTCGGTTTCAGCTTTGAATTTTGAGTACGAAGATGGCATTTTGAAGGTCAGGTTATACGTCGCAGATAAAAGAACATCTCTCAGACTATCTAGAGGAATTTGTTAGAAATGTGTAGGATCTAGGATAGTGGAGATAGGAAGGAAGAAAGAAAGGCCTTAAAATGGACCAGAAACGGACAAAATGGCGCTTGGACGGTCATGCATGAGTGATTTCGAAAATCGAAGAATGTAGTGACCTTGATGACATGTTAGAGATTATGCCTGTGAAATTTGAAAGGAAAAGGACTTGAGGAAAGTACCTAACTAGGAAGGACAAGCACTACGTGCAAAACGAATAGGATTTTTGGACGATAAGGATAAGGAGAATATTAATGGGGCAGAATGTGAACGAAAACAAGGCAATGACGAAGGTCGTCATTGCAATTAATAACGTGAACGAAAACAAGGCAATGACGAAGGTTCGTCATTGCAAAAAAAAAAAAATCATCACTTTGCTATATATCTCTATAGAAATAGAGCAGGAATAGTTGATCGAAATTCCATTAGGAGAATCAAATTTCTAATTCCAATGAGGATTGTTCCCAAAGCCGTGGTAATTTCTTATTTAGGCCTGCAAATTTTAAGGGATAACAGATAGATCGACCCGATTTACCTTATTTCCTGTAATCTTCCCTAAATTGACCTCTTCTAGATACGTCTCATGACATTTTGCCCAGGTCTTCAATCTCAAGAGGCCTGTCGTCATTAGCTTGAGTTTGCCAAATAACCCTCTATTCTAACTATCCCGATCGCAAATTATATCCAGCTAATCTGCACCTTTATCAGCCCTAGCGGGATATTTGGTCAGGAAAATATCCAGAGAAATCTTGGTCTTGTTTTCTAAACATCCCGCTATTTGGGAAATAGTGGGCTAATTTGCGCCTGTCCGAGCTAGTTTGTGATGAGCGTATCCATCTGGTGAGGACGCAATTTTGAGCTTCGGGATAATATCCTGAGTCTGAAAATAGCAGGTTTTTGGCAAATAGGAGCTGATGAGGACAAGCCTAAGGTTCCATGTATGATGGCAATGAATATAGGTACAGAACAATCCCCCCCCCCAACTAAAAAAACGTACTAATAGTATTAGGGTTTTAAACAACCCCCAGTCATGCCCCCAGACTGACCCCTAAAATCAGTAATAACCTACAAAATTTAAGAAAGAAATGTGCTGTAGTCCTCAGTTTTTGAGACTGGGCTGCATGATCTGCATCTTAACGGCAGAAAAAAAAACTGAGACTGAAGGCGCATTTATACTGTCAAATACCTCATTTTGAAAAGTCGCGATGTTTCGCGCAGCCGTTTACACTTGTGCGGAAACATCACCGACTGAAAAGCTCAGTGATATTTTGGCGTGTTTCAGTTGGTAATGCGCATGCGCGGCACTCCGATGCAAACACTTTCCTCTTTCTATCTTTCCTTGTTATTCTTTGTTTTTCCTTCTATCACCTTCTCTTATGTTATTCTTTATCACTTCCTTCTATCACTTTCTCTTTCTGTGTTTCCTTATGTTATTCTTTATTTCTTCCTTTTATCACCTTCTCTTATGTTATTCTTTGTTTTTTAATCATTCTATCACTTTCTCTTTCTGTCTTTCCTTATGTTATTCTTTGTTTCTTCCTTCTATCACCTTCTCTTATGTTATTCTTTGTTTTTTATCATTCTATCACTCCCTCTTTCTGTGTTTCCTTATGTTATTCTTTGTTTCTTCCTTCTATCACCTTCTCTTATGTTATTCTTTGTTTTTTATCATTCTATCACTCCCTCTTTCTGTGTTTCCTTATGTTATTCTTTGTTTCTTCCTTCTATCACCTTCTCTTATGTTATTCTTTGTTTTTTATCATTCTATCAATCCCTCTTTCTGTGTTTCCTTATGTTATTCTTTGTTTCTTCCTTCTATCACCTTCTCTTTCTGTCTTTCCTTATGTTATTCTTCGTTTCTTCCTTCTATCACCTTGTCTTATGTTATTCTTTGTTTCTTCCTTATATCACTTTCTCTTTCTGTCTTTCCTTATGTTATTCTTTATTTCTTCCTTTTATCACTTTCCTTTTATCACTTTCCTTATGTTATTCTTTATTTCTTCCTTCTATCACTTTCTCTTTCTGTCTTTCCTTATGTTATTCTTTATTTCGTCCTTCTATCACTTTCTCTTTCTGTCTTTCCTCATGTTATTCTTTGTTTCTTCCTTCTATCATTTTCTCTTTCTATCTTTCCTTAAGTTCTTTATTTCTTCCTTCGATCACTTTCTCTTTCTGTCTTTCCTTATGTTATTCTTTATTTCTTCCTTTTATCACTTTCTCTTCCTGTCTTTCCTTATGTTATTCTTTGTTTCTTCCTTCTATTACTTTCTCTTTCTGTCTGTCCTTATGTTATTCTTTGTTTCTTCCTTCTATTACTTTCTCTTTCTGTCTATCCTTATGTTATTCTTTGTTTCTTCCTTCTATCACTTTCTCTTTCTGTCTTTCCTTATGTTATTCTTTATTTCTTCCTTTTATCACTTTCTCTTCCTGTCTTTCCTTATGTTATTCTTTGTTTCTTCCTTCTATTACTTTCTCTTTCTGTCTGTCCTTATGTTATTCTTTGTTTCTTCCTTCTATCACTTTCTCTTTCTGTCTTTCCTTATGTTATTCTTTATTTCTTCCTTCTATCACTTTCTCTTCCTGTCTTTCCTTATGTTATTCTTTATTTCTTCCTTCTATCACTTTCTCTTCCTGTCTTTCCTTATGTTATTCTTTGTTTCTTCCTTCTATCACTTTCTCGTTCTGTCTATCCTTATGTTATTCTTAGTTTCTTCCTTCTGTCACCTTCTCTTATGTTATTTATTTGTATTAATCGTTCTATCATTGTCTTCAAAAGGACGACATCTAGCCCCGCTCCTCAAGTCACTTTACCTAACATCGCGATGTTACAACTGCGAGCGTTTATACTTGCCAAACACGCCAAAACACGCCAAAAGATCACACTTCGTTTTGGAATGTTCGGGGCTTGGCGTTTCTGCCGGTAAAGCGTAGTTGCCCTTGGTAACATCGCGGCCAGGTTCCGGTTTGGCATTTTTTGGCGTGTTTGGAAGACAGTGTAAATGCCCCTTGAGAGAAGAAAAAAATTGTCTCCCTTGAAACTTCCTACCATGTAATAATATGACCTCCAAACAAAATGTCAGCCATTGGGGTAATGTTGGCCATTGGGGTAATGTATTAAGTTACATAAGTTTTATTATTGGTCTCATCAACATGAAAAAATACTTAGACTTGTAGAAAAACTCTTTCCCCCAAAATCTCTCCCAGACAGAATTTTGGCCATGACTGTTTTATTAGAGGGTTCTATAGTGGGGACAGGCCTCCGTTTTCTCACATTAGTTTGTTTCCATGGCAACACCACCTCCTGAACTGTCAAACGTGCGAAAGTTTAGTTAGTAACAAGGAAGGGGGAATCAGAGGGACGTGTTTCACCTAGCTTCCAGCCGATCCCAGTTTTTTCGCTTATCATCATGTGAATGTGCTATGTGGTTGAGACATGATACATTAAAGATAAACTTGAGTTCTGGTAAAAAAGAAAATGAATTCTCACAGAATCAAACGAAACTTACACTGAATGTTCAAGATTACAAATAAATCTCATTTGCCAAACAATTTTAGTAGAAAATGTATACTGGTTGAGTAAATGAGCATAGAAAGATAAGGAACTCAAGGTATATGGCCCGACATCATTTGTGTAGTCCCATATACATCTTTCTGTGTACAGTGCTTGTTACTTTACCAAGACTGGGCCAAATTTATTATGATTTTCATGACTCCCAGAACCTTGCAGTACACACCAATACTTACATGCCTTTTCTTTCACAGTGCAATCACATGACCAGAACTCAACTTTATGTTTAAAGGAAAGTCTAACCTTGATAGCAAACTACTCTAGAAGAAAGCAAAACAATCAGAAAGTGTACTGGTGAAAGTTGACTGAAATGGACAAAAAATTAGAAAGTTATGACTTTTTGAAAGTTGCAATCACTATCAGAATGCGCTCTTCAAATGGGCTGAATCGGTAAGATCTCTTTGATATAGTGGCGGACAACTTTCACATGTGTTCCAATACACAAAACGAATAAAATTTCAATTTTTCAAAAATATGTGACTCAGGATGGTCGTTTCTATTTAGAGGATCTCTTAAAATATACTCTCTAAAATATATTTTGAATGGCTAGTGCCCCAATGGTTCAGGCACTTCGGAAAAAAACTAGAAAAAAAATTATAATTTTGTACACAACAAACAGGAGAGTTATCTGTCATAATCCACTGACACTGTCGTGATCTCATATTTCAAACAGCCATATCTTTCTTGTCATCGGTTCAATTTATTTAAAACTTTCGCTATTCTGTTTCTCTGATTCTTCTGCTTTCATTTAAACAAACTTATTACAAAGGCTGGATGGATTGCCCTTTAAGAGAAAGGGGGAGGACGAGGACGTGTTTAACGGTGCTCAATCACGTCTGCGGATTGGTTAGTCACTCTGTACAAGGTTGTGAAGAGTTCGTAATCCTGGGATGGTGCCAGGGTAGGAATCATCCATTTTAAATCATAAGAAATAAAAGTTAGAAATTTCTTTTTCATTCAATTTCAATTGATAATAATGCAAATATGATACTAACATTATTACATTTGAAATATAATTGAAACTAGCATGATTTTCCTTTATCAAAATGAGGTCAAACAATTCTCAGTTTGAGGTAAAATTCATATTCTATATTACTATCACTAAGCCCATTTACACTGACCTAAAAAAATGTTTTGTTTGACTGCCATTTACACTCGTAAAATACCCCATGAAAACATACTAGATAAACATACTAGTATTGCAATTTATCGAGCTTAAGATTATGCATAATCAATAAGTTGTTGTTTTTGTCTTTTTAAAATCTGATTATGTATAATATTTTAGGCATCCCAGATGCATTTCTTGGAGTCAGAAGAAAAAACTTACAGGTTATAGGAATTTCACAGGCAACTTTGAGAGGTGCAGCAAAGGAAGCCAATTTTATTCTTTCATACTTTGTATCCTATTTGCCATTCTATTGTACCTTCTATATTGTATGTTTGAAAGCCAAATAAATAATAATAATAATGTTTGATAATTCTCGGTTTTGAGGATGAGTTGTGCGCATATGTGCCACTTGATGCTGCCCTACATGTGTTAGCGCAGAAACGAGGAGAGTCATATGACCGAAAACTGACAATTCACTGGTGTTTTGAAAGCAAGCATTTACACTGCATAATCCGGTGAACTTTCTGCCATTGTGTCAAAAACCTCACTTTAAAAGTTTTTTTTTTATTTTGGGTTTTTTGTTGTATTCATGGGTAGTTGCTTAGCGACTTCCGACTAAACACCTGGGACCTGTTTCACAAAGCCCTTTTTTCAATGACAAATGACAAATATCAGTGACAAATCTGCTGATAACCAATCAGAACCAAGGATTTCAGTAGCTTATAACAAAAACTGTCATTTGTCACTGATGTCAAGTTTTGTGGAACACCCCCCTGAATGTGAGAAAAACCAACGGTTTTAGCTTGGAGTGTAAATGCAGCTAGTATATGCATTTCTGACCATGAATTGGAAAATCTCAAGTTTGGCACGATGCAATTCCCCTGTGCAATTAGTCATATCAAACGAAAATTTCTGCTAAGGAGAAAACTTGTAGTTTCAATCAATTCTAGCGCAGTATTTAGATATTTTTAAACATTATTTTGGCAACTGAAAACTTTGGCAGCAGCTATCATTTAGTTTTATTTTGGGGTTTGGGAAGGAGGGTAGTTTAATATGAGGTGTAGAGGGGTTGTTAAAGTTATTTTAAGTTATCTTGTATTGATCTTGATAATCTATTAGCGTGACCTTAAACTTTCACAAAGGTGTGAAAATTGATGTGATAAAGTAACATACATTGTCAGGTATATAGCAGACATGGTTAGAGGCTTTAAAAAAATATAAATAACTTAAGCTCCTTGTGCATGTACTTGGAATATACATGTTAGAAATAATGGCAATATGAATCTTCAAAGGTTAACAGGAAAAATAAAAGACCCACTGTTCACATCCATATTGAGTCTTTTAATTACCCTCCCCCCCCCCCCTCCCCAGTCTCCATTATTCATTCAAAAAATGAAGTAATAGTTAACCTATCATATGATTCCTAAATATACTCTGACATAAGTAGTGCATATTAATTCGTCCCTGTTTTCACGAAGTGACGGTAGTGAGGAAAATCGTCACGCAAAGTGAATGCAATTTTTTTTCACTACCGTCACTTCGTGAAAACAGCGACGAATTGGAGATCTCGGGAATGTTCCTTTGTATCTCAAATTGGCAGCTTTTGAAATGACACAATTTTATTTTATTTTATTTTAACCCGCTAACTACTAAATTATTTTAGTTTTGAGGCCGTCATCCTTGTCAAGCATCGCTTATGATTGCGGTCTCCTACATTTTTTTAACAGATAGTTTGGAAAATATTTTTAATTTATGATAATATGTTATGGAAATATTAAGTTTCGTTAATATATGTACATATATTATGTAAAAAAACATTTTGACATTAAGAAATTATTGTTTGTATATGTTGTATTATACCTCAGATTCATATGTCCTCATTATTCAGTTATATTATATTTGGAAAAATGCAGAAATAAAATGAAATAAAAAAAACCATAGGCTTGTCGGGATCACCAGGTTCCTATAATAAACAGGTTAATATCAAAACACTGCATTGTCAGGGTGCTACAAGAAGCCATACAAACTGCAATTACTCTATCTAAATGATAATCGCACATATTTTGCACACTGGAAGGGTACGTTCATTCACAAATGTTAGCCTCCCCGATTCACAATATCCCAGAGCCCCTAAGATATTACTGCAGTAGAAAATTATCGTGCAAATCATAACAGTCACCCAGAAAAACATAATGACTATTTCCTGTCCTGCTTTCTCTCTTTCTTTGGGCTTGCGCTAATATACCTCATGGCGATCAAAATCTGACTAATCTGACCGATTTGTGGCGTTGAAAACCTTTAAGCAGGGGTATGTGATAAAGGGGTACTTAGTGGAAGGAGCTATAATAGAGGGAAATCATTTTGTTGAGGTCCATCAAGTATCTGATCAAATGCAGTGATGATATCATGTTCAAGCTCCCACTGAAGGATTTAGGGGGCACAAACAGTCCATGCCCCCCCCCCCCCCATCCACCCTCCCACCCCCATCCACCCTCCCACCCCCATCCACCCTCCCACCCCCATTGGAAACCTAAGTAGCATGCATTAAGGACACAGCACCAAATATGTGCCCACTTTAAGAAGGAGAAAGAAACTAGAAACAATATAACTTGTTTTTGTTGTTGTTTAACTTGTATTTGCTTTCATGAGGATTTTCTGAATTGAGACCCCCCCCCCCCCCTCTCCATTTTTAGAAACTTCTGGATCCACCCCTGTATTCTGAGGCCAGGCTCTTATTACATTGCCTTTCCTTATGCAGATACATGAAGATAGGTAGATATATAGATGGCAAAGGACCTTTTTTTTAATATATAGTACTGTGTATTAGGGATTAATAGATTTATAACAACATCCATGTTTAATCTGTGCACTTAAAAAAAAAGAGCTATAAGGGGCTATAGGAAGAAGATTAGGTTATATTAGGCCATATTTGCTGCTAATATTAATGGTATTACGTTTCACTACTGCTTTCATTAGTTTATAGATTGCAAAGTACAGAGATAAACAACTTTATACTAGTGGATTGTTTTTATGGCTTAGTCTGGATTAACTGTATACTGTAGATCTTGAACAAATTAGGTCCATAATAATTCAATTCATAAGATTAAAAAAAGTCATTTAATTACCGCCTATTATTAAAAAATAATCAAACTTCATGATTCATAAAACCATCCATTAATTTATCTAAATGTGCTTGATGCAATACTTTGGTAATTTGGTCAGTCAAAATTCTCTGATCAAATTCCTTTGGTATTAGAGAATCTGGCCATTTAATCTTATCAATTGATGAATCTCCACCAACAAATTGTTATGCCCGGGGAACTTGGGGTACGTATACCTAGATCGTGCAATCTGTGGTTTGCAACAGGTAGGGGAGCAAGTGCGAAATACTAGAACTGGCCATACTCTGGACTAACTTTATGCACAGGTAAGGACAATGCTTAACCATGAATAATACCAGGCTAGATCTACTCTAGTAGGTCCTTGGCTAGAACAAAACAATATTTTAAAGTTGTAGATAATCTCAGTTAATCCCTGAGCTGAGGGATCAAAAATCTAGTCATCAGGTCTGTCTTCATCAGCTTGAGATTGCCAAATATCCTGATTGCAAATTATCCTGATTGCAAATTATCCAGTTAATTTACGTCTTCATCAGCCCGAAGTTGCAATTTATGGATATTTGGTCCAGATAACCATCCAAGATATCTTGGGCTAGCTTGCAAAATATCCTACTATTTGGCAAAATATCCTACTATTTGGCAAAATATCCCGCTATTTGTCTGGAGCGTCCTCACCAGCCCGAAGACTCGCACTATGCACAAACGCTGAGCAAAATATCTTGAGCTAATTGCAAGGCCAAGTCTCGAGCTGATGAAGACGCGATTTGTAACTTCGGGATTATTTCCCCAATCAGAAATAGCAGGCTATTTGGCAATCTCGAGCTGATGAAAACAAGCCTATCATCCATAGGAGGAGGGTCAAGGTATAATGATTCACCTTTGGAGATTATGTTTTAAGACATTTCAAGATGAGGTATGGTGCACCATGACAGATAAGATGTGTCAGCTGATACTGTCTGTTTGGAGCCAAAAGGGCATTAACTAATGTATTAAAGGTAAAGACCAGTTATGGTCATGCGATTGAATTGTGAAAGAAACGTTGTTGAATCGATCAGAAAAGGTTGATCATCTAGCATCTAGCATCTGCAAGGTTCTGGAATCATCAAAATGATAAGAAATTTGGCCCATTCTTCGTAAAGTTACAAGCACTATATGGGATATGTATATGGGACTACCCTATATCTCTCACAGGACCATGAGAGAAACAAATTTACCAAATATATGAATTAGTAGGCGGTTTCCCTGCAATTTTTTTATCATCATGTATTAGTCAAAACATATTCTATCACATGATTGGTAATGAGAGCTTCCATTTCATTTTTTTGAAATTGGGGCGTTACCAATACTGGTCTTTACCTTTAAGATACAGCCTTTTGGCCCTTCTGGCTCTGCATGAGAGACAGTGTGAGATTGCCATGGTATATAGTGGTTCGTTCTCTTGGCTCTCAATCAAGGGGTTTAGGGTGCAGAGTCTACTCTGCAACCAATGTCCTCTGGATAGGCATTAATGTACATTTGCCACTCTGGACCCAGGTGAAGTAAATGGGTACCTGGCAGAAAGGATAGCCCTAGATCCTTAGGACGAGGGGCCAAGGTTTCTTGACTAATGGTTCACTCTTGAAGACTACATTCTCAAGTGGTATATCACGACAGATAAGATTTATCAGCTGATGTTCTCTTTCAGGGGGTATCATTTGTTTGGAACAAGAAGGGCATTAAGTAACATACTGAAATACAGGGTGAAAGCCCTTCTGACTATGAATGAGATATGATATGAGCATGTCATGGTTTGGTGGTTCATTTTAATGGATCTCAGTCAGGAAGTTGAGGGTTCAAATCTTTGCTCAACACCAAGGTACTCTGGCAAGGCATTTATCTATATTTGCCACTCTTGAGCCAGGTGAAGTAAATGGGTACCTGGCAGAAACGACTTCCTTGTAATGCTTGAGCACTGGATAATGGCAGTGAGACTAAAGCTTTTGTATTGACATTGGAGTACCAGGAGTGTCTTGTATGACAGACATGCATGCTATGTAAGAACTCAGTTGTTATCATTATAATGGTGAATATTAGGACCATTTTATTTCTTGAGTAATGACCTAGAAGAAGAATTCAGATTTTCTTGCTTTTGTCATTAAGAAGTTCATAAAGGGACAAGGTTAAGCTATTTCAGGACAGTAGGCTTTTAGAGCCCCATCTATTAGCAGTAATTTCCTTTACGTTAAAGTCTTATTCTTGATTAATTTGTCTAATAATTGGAGGAGCATGACCTTTTTAACGATGTGTGGCGGCCTCTCACACATCCTCAAATTAACTGGATAGAAAACATCCAAAAGAGTTCCGTTGTCTATTAGGGGAAGGTGATACGTGATGGTGCATGAAATACTGGACGTGTCCAATTTATATGCCCTTTTTTTTTTTTTTTTTTTTTTTAAATGTATAATATGTAAAAAGTACTTTTTCCTATTATGAATCCCATTATCTTGTATCTTTTAACACCTGACATTTGGGTCTCAGAAGATGTTCTAATTTGTTGATAGTCTTAAATCTCTCTCTCTCTCTCTCTACATGTCAGCCCATTTTTTGCTCCTTCTCATTTTTCTCCAAGTGTATAAAAACAGCTTTATATGACTACATGTATATACAAGTGTGATATTGCCTTGTTCTTTGAATCATAACTGTTATCATTATCATCATCATCATCTTCATCATCATTATCTTCATCATCATTATCTTCATCATCATCATCATCATCCATCATCATCATCATCATCCATCATCATCATCATCATCATCATCATCATCATCGTCACTATTATCATCATCATCATCATCATCATCATCATCATCACCATCACCATCACCACCATCCTTGATTGTCATCTTCCTCCTCCTTCTCCAATTCCTCCTCCTTGTCATCATCAGTGTCATCATTATCACTATTACAACCAACGCCACCACCACCACCACCATCATTATTGTCATAGAAATCTCCTGTATGGACAAAATAAAAAATTGTTTCTTCATGCATATATTTCAATCTTCTCTTTCTCTCTCTCTTTTCCTATCATCCCTCCAGAGCCATGCAATGCGGATTGTCCGGAGTATCGGTCAAGCTTTTGAGGTCTGTCATAAGCTGAGTCTCCAACATGCCCAGGCCGCAGCGGACGGTCAAGCTGACGGAGAGAGCGACAAGGTCGGAGATGAAATCTTAGATACAAGAGAAGGTAGGATTGCGAGACTCATCTTATGATAATAATGATGATAGTATTAGAAGTAGGAGAAGTAGTAGAAGTAGTGGAGTAGTAGAAGTAGTAGAAGTAGCATAAATAGTAGAAGTAGTAGAAGTAGCATAAATAGTAGAAGTAGTAGAAGTAGTAAAAGTAGTAGAAGTATTAGAAGTAGTAATTTATATATATTAATGATGATAATGTTCATAATATTTTGGATAGTAGTAGTAGTATGGTAGTAGTATTGATAGTAGAAGTAGTAGTAATAGTATTACATACATAATACACTAATAATTATTATGTAAATATCCATGAAGACAAAACTCATAACGCTCACAAGTTAGTGGAGATGGACTTTTTCAAATTTGTTTTGTTTAAAGAAGAAGAAAAAAAATATTGTAAAATATCAATGGTGATTACAAAATTAAATATTTAAAATACAGCTTGAATATGGATCATCTGCTGTAGATTTAATCCCTAATTTATCTGAAATTGTACTATGCATTTGTTGTGATGGAAATATAAACAAACAGGCATATTTATTGTTCAATGTTTCCTTTGACAATTGGCAAATATGTTTGTTTATTAGTTTTGGAAACTTATCAACTGTAATATGAGATAAACTAGATTAATCACATAATGCTATTCATGACATACTTTGCATCATGTAACCCGAGTTAGATTTTAGTGGATTCATTTTTGGATAATGAGACAATTTACAAAAATAAAGATATAAATACGTATGAGTAACTTTCTAAAATTCATGAAAGTTTTGAAACATTTTTTATTTATTTCATATGCAGGTACTAACAATAATGAAAAGAATAAATATTGCTCATATGATAATAACGAGATCAATTTATATAGCACATATGCGTAGATATTATGAACTTAAATTTATATTTTCAGGTATATTGTGTGCTGAGAACGTAGAAATATTAACTTTTGTCATACTTTTGCCTTCTCCAGGATACTCTGATTATAGATATTTTGTTTTCAATCCAGGTATGTTTACAAAAATTGCACAAAAACAACAACTTTTGTATGAATAGACCAATAATAGGTGAAGTTTTGGCTCATTAACATTTCACATACTAAAAGAAATCTGATTATTAATGTCTATTCAAAGACAAGAGAAGGTAAACACCAAAGCTTTTTTCTTTCCTCTTGGGTTTTGGATTCTGTAAAGTTTTCAGCTTCAGCATATTTTTTCTCACTACTCACTAATGGAGCAGTTCATTTCAAGGTCCACTAATTAGCACATATATACTTTTTTTCTTCTTCCAAAGTTGACTCCAGCGCTTAATGATACCACTTTTGTGGGACAAAAGAGATGTATTTTTCATTTCCACGCCCCAATAAGTTTCTTTTGTTTGGATTGTATGTGGGAGTTTAGCTCTTTAATGGTTTGTTTTTCTTTCTGGCTATGGTACTCTAAACATTAAAAAGCAACAGGGCAACGAGTTCACTCCCTTTACCTAAAGAGTGAGTCATAAAGAGTGTTCACATGGCCGGCATTAAAGAAAAAGTGGAGTTATGCACACACACTCTTACATTGTACTTATGGGTCTTTGGTTTGATAGTGAGTGGTTTGCTGTGTTGATCTAACTATATGTCTGTGGAAATCAAGCTATATTGATGAAGATACAATTTTATTTGAATTATGAAATATAATGTAGAATTTTATTTGGCATATGATTGATATTATGATGTTTCACAACAATTTTTCCGCCAATTTATAGAATTATCTGTAAAGGGTCTCAATAAGAAAGACGAATTCCCTTTAATAGAAAGGTTCAATTTAATTTGTTGACATCTTTCATATGCGAGGCACTGAATGGAAATAATGAATTCTAAAAGAACTGGGGTCAAAAGTTGAGAGTGCAATGGTTTACATTTTTACCTTTGAATGAAGCTTGAAAAGAGCCCTGGAAGTAAAATGCAAATTGAATCATATTCCTCAACAACCTCAGCGTTTGCATAACAAAATTCCAAAAACCTCCTGTGCAGCAACCATGCTTTCTGTAATTCTGTACATTGTATTGGTTCTATTTATTTGTCATTAAACCAGATGGCCTAATATTAAACTGATCTTCTATATTATCATACATGGTATTCTAGGCCCTAGCTAGCTGTTTCATAAATCTTGTTATCCTGCAATTACAAGTTACAATAACTGTTATAAGCTACTGAAATCGTGGAATTTGATTGGCTTTGATTGGCTGAGAGCTAACTTGCCATAGAATGTAGCATTTGGTATTGCATGTTTTATGAAATAGGTTCCTGGTGGTTATGTACATGTAAATCCACTTAATTCTCAAACAGAACAACAATTGCACATTTATCTGACCATATATTGCATATCCTCTTGATTTTCTTTTGCACCTTGCAATGTTATAAGCTACCACAATTGTGGCATTTGATTGGCTGAGAGCTAATTGGTCATAGAATTTTAGCATTTGGTATTGATAACAAGTTTTATGAAACAGGTTCCTGGTGGTTATGTATATTAACTCGAAATGTTCAGAAAAATGCGGGCCCTCCAGGAAACACAAAGATGTATTTCCACCCAAAACCCCATTGAAGTCAATGGCTAGTGAAACATAGACTTAACTCCTTAAGGCCCAATTAAGTGCTCAGTGACACTTAAACCACTTGTTCTCAAAATGGCCAAACCATCGATTTGCACATTTATCTAACCACATATTGCATATCCTCTTGATTTTCTTCTGCACTTTGCAGGAAGAGGAATAGATGGAGGCAACGAGATGCACTCAAACGGTTCACAGAGGATGCGGGAGCAGCGAGATGAGACGGACGGTGTCTCGGTAGAACCAACGACGTTAGAAGGAAGGTCATCGAGCAAGAAGAGGTCACACCTCAACTCGTCCATCCACTCGCAGAAGGTCAAGACGAACTCTTCGATCCGCTCACGAGAAGTAAGAAAGTAGTCAATCTTTTTGTTGTACAAGTAAAGCATCAAAAATAATATCGCTAGTGATATTAGTTTGTCTCGCAATGTATGGTCAACAAGGGATCTATAAGATCACAATGTTTCGTGCGCCGCTGCAACACTTCGCCAGGTGATTAACAAATCTAATGCAAGCAAGAATGTTTTATACTCTACGGGCGTCTCTTACACATTGCTGAGGTGTGAAGTTGGATGTTCGCTTGGTTGGCTATTTCAAATCATGGGCTATTTTAACAGGGCAAGTCTAAGTTATTTGTCCTATATGTTACCAATCATATCTTAGACTTTCAGTAGTATATCTGATGACTATATTACGTCAAGCTGATGGCCCTACTAAAGCTTTAATCAGACTAAACGTTGAAGTGCCCCCCTCCTTGCCCCCTCTCTGCCTTTTGATTATGAGTAAAATAGACACCAATCAGAAGTCCATTAGTTGCCTTTTGAACTATCCCAGACATCGTTATTAGATCATGGATAGTTTTCCCAGAGAGCCTTAACATGGAAATTATGGTATTGTGTGAGTCAACGCCATGTGTCACTAACAGGCCGGTTAGTTTGCTGATGAGTTGTGAACTTGTCGGACCTCATTTCTGATGGGGATGTGGAGCTCTTCTCTAGGGTTCTCAGATTCTTAGGATAGCAGACCAAACTCTGACATTCCCCTTGTAACTTGTAGATGTTGTAGAAGGCATAAAACAGTCAGAAGAGCTAGAAGTCTTATTATTTACACCATTTTTTTATGCCCTTCTTTCTCTCGATTGATGCAATGTTAGGTTCAACTAGTCCATTGGTACACATGGACTAGCTAGGTCAGCCCAAGTCATTCAATCCTAAATGCTTACACCTAAAATACTTATTTGTACTTCCCTTTATCATTCCAAGCCACATAGACCTTACACGTCAATGCTTACCCCTATATATTAATTTCTACTTCCTTTTCTACTATCCAAAGACAATAAACTCCAAAGTGAACTTGGTATATTCTATTTCCTTAGAATTAAGAAGAATATAATTCTCTGCTTTTGTCAATGTATGGAACATTTAACAGCCAGCCAACTTTGTCACATACAATGTCTGTGGAGCATACACTCCAAATATGGCAGTCTAGGCATTCACATCTCAGAATACAAAGGGTTAATAGAACTGGGCTGAGGATACCAAGATTGTGATTAATTTCTTGAGACGGCTTAGAACATGGGACTGTCGGCTTGTTATGAGTCAGCACCATGTGTCACGACTATGTTGCCTGGTTTGCCGATGACTTGTGATCTTGTCTGAGAACGTGATCTATTTTCTGAAGGGGGACTTGGTCCTCGAGAGTCCTTGGATTCGAAGAATCTCTGCCCTGGAGAATCAGGAGAGATCAATGCTAGGAACAAAGGCGCCACCGTCATGAAAGCTTCTAACAGTTGGTTCTTAAAATGAGCCAGTCTCCCTGCCTCTGGAGATGCCAACGCCTACCAGTTCTCATTCAGGTACCGAAAGGAGGGTATAGGTATCTGAGGAGGGTATTCGTACTGTGAAAGTGCATCAGTTTATCTCAGTGGTATAATACAAGTATATATATATATCCTTGTGATATATTCTAATGTATCATATTTGCAGCAGTGTGGATGGATGACCTAGGAAGGGAGGTACTTTGTACACTTTCTTTTGAAATAGACCCTTATCATAATAGAAAAGGGTAGTATTGTGGACACGTTGACTGGGTCCTATTGATAAGACAACACCTTCACACATCTCTACATACTAGGCCAATATGAATTGGATCATCATCATATGTAAAGTGATAGCACATTGGATCTCATGCTTTGGTACTTGTTGATAGCGTTTTCTTGAAGACCATACCATAAACAGATCTTTACAACCTTGGACAATGTGAATTGGATCATCACCGAATTGGTAGCTTTCTGCACCCGTTGTCAGAGGACTTGTTGATAGATTTTCTGGAAGACCACACCTTAAACAGATCTCTGCAACCTTGGACAATGTGAATTGGATCATTACCGAATGGTAACATTCTGCACCCTTTGTCAGAGGACTTGTTGATAGGTTTCTTGAAGACCACACCTTAAACAGATCTTTATAACCTTGGATAATGTGAATGGGATCATCACATTCTGCACCCATTGTCAGAGGACTTGTTGATAGGACCCTTGAAGACCACACCATGACAGATATCTGTAAACCAGTCAAGCTAAAGATGGATTCCAAATTACTTGGAATGGCAAGGTACTCTTGGGTTAAATCCAAGTGGAACGTAGGAGAAGCCAGGAGAAATTATGACGTGAGTGGGCCACTCTTGGAGAGCGTGGATGTCATCTACATGAATCAGCTTCAAGTAAAGGGAGGAAGGAAGGTAATCTTTGAGAATCTCCAAAGGCTATACCCATTGCAGAGAGGGACATTATTGTGGTTGCATTTCCCATGCCTTTGCTGGAATCCAGCTGTCTATTCGTAGGAATTATTGAGTACGAATCTGAATAATGTTTCCATGTTCCAATATCTCTGTCTCTATTGTTATTTCTTCAGAAGTCTGTGACTTAGATAAGGTCCCTGTCACACAAAGCTTAACCATGTATTATATGATTGATTGATCGATCATTCAAACAGTTGGTTGTACATCTTGGTCAGTTGCAAAATAGCAATCAATTGCTAAATTATCTTTGTGTTACAGGGCCCTGATGTGAATTAGTCAATCTGATCTTCTAAAAAGAACTGCCTATGAATACGCATTCTGCTTTGGAGGAAGACAGTTGGTTACCTGGTAATAAAATTTCTGATGTTATGTAATTTTTCTTTGCAGGCTGTCCAGCAAAACACATCCATCTTGACCCGTGATGAGACTGGCATTCCCTCTCTCAGTCTGTACCATCAAAGGCAGCTTCTTCAGCAGCAACTGCAGCAACAAGAGGCCCAGACCCAAGTGGCTCTGGCCCAGGTGCAGCTGCTCAAGGATCAGCTAGCTGCAGAAACCACAGCCAGGCTAGAGGCACAGGTAAGATATACCGGAATTCTTTGAAGGTGCATGTCGTTAGTTATGAGGTTAGACTTTAGAGCTAGGATCACATAATGGAATAGGAGACCAATTGAACTGGCCCTGCCCCCAAGTACAGCTTCTCATGGATCAGCTATCCTCAGAGACCATAGCCAGGCATAGGTAAGCTCTGCAGGAAAAGCTTTGTGCGGAATCTTGAGGTACAGTAACATGTTTGGTAGAAGTTGGGTAAGTGATAGGAACGCAAGGCCAATGTAATTGGTCTTGACTGATCCTAAAAGATCAGCTAACAGGATGGACTGGAGGCACAGGTAAAGGTCTACATAGGCCTGTCTTCATCAGCTCGAGATTGCCAAATAGCCCACTATTTCTGATTTGGGAAATAATCCTGAAGTTACAAATTGCGTCTTCATCAGCTCGAGACTCGACCTCAAAACTTGAAACTTGAGCTTGAGAAATTAGCTTGAGATATTTTGCTCAGTGTAGCACATAGTGCGAGTCTTCGGTCTGGTGGAGACACACACCAGACAAATAGTGGGATATTTTGCAAACTAACCCAAGATATCTTGGGATGATTATCTCGACCAAATATCCCAATAATTGCATTTTCGAGCTGATGAAGACGCAAATTAACTGGATAATTTGCGATTGGGATAGACAGGCCTCATGACTCTCTTTATAAGGTACCTGGAGGTTATTAGTTAGGTTCTAGTGAGGGTCATCTATAGGAATCGGAGACCAATGGTTAGGGGCTCTGACCGAAGGCCCTATGGTCAAGGGTTTATCCTCAAGTAGTAGTTAGCAGAGACCACAGCAAGGGTACATGCACATGTAAGCTATACAGGAGATTCCTTCTAAACATGAGGTTCATGCAGAAGTGGCTTGCCTTCATGATCCATGAGCACATTTGCAGTTTCACGTCATGGCACTACGCTTATCCAGAAATAAAGAGAAAAAGGATTTTTTTGTTTTGTTGTAACCTGAGGTGTAGTTTTGTTTTTGTACCCAGATGGAAGAAACTGAGCCTTTGGGTACGTCATGGGTCCTAGTTTACGTAGTTCCTTTATAGATGGGTGTGCCCTGTTTGCTTATCTGTAAGCATACACTTGCTCTTACCATTGTGCCCCCACCCATCCCCCCGTCCAGAGATGTAATTGTAGGCAAATTATACATCAGAAAAAACAGAATCAGCTTGTTTTCAGTGATCCTAATGTAGCGATGATTTAGAAACCAGAGCTGTTATTGTTTGATGCCCTCGTTGAGGTCATGGGATAATTTCTTACGTATCACCCTTCATCCCAGAGGAGTACATTCCTGCAGAACATTTCAATCGTTTATGGCATGGGGGATATCTGCAAACGAAACTGAAACCATACCAATCCACCTGTGTTGCTGATGAAAATAGAAAGATCAACACTTTACACTTGTTCAGTGGTTTTGACAGAAATTATTCTTCTCTATGAAATTATCCCTGCACTAGGCCAGCATTGTGGTACATAAAACGTTTACAGAGCAACCTATAACGGATTGATATTTGAATTTCTTCACTTTGTCATTGTATTACTTCTGCAGTGTGCTGTTAACAAAAGCTCAGTTATTTTACTTTGCATTCGTTCATGGAGAATTACACCCTTTGCTGCTAACAATAGTAGAGATTTTGATATAACTCTTGTTCATAGAGAATGACAGAAACTACCCTTCAGGAAGGCCAGAGTGCATGTACAGGGTATTGCATAAAAACACATCGATCAACATGAATGATTGATACCCAGGCATTTAAAGCCTGTCTGCACTAGTTTAGCCAGGGGGATTAGACCTCCCTGCAAGGTCACTGACAGGTGGTTATCTCATCAAGTCAGCTCTCAACTAACCTAAGAAAAAGGGGATCATGGGGGACCAACAGGCACCGATTAGGCATTGTTTCCTATATAGAGGGTGCAAGTAGCTATAAGTAGTGCAGTGGGGCTTTAAAAGAAGATTGTCTATCAAATCAGTCAGATACTTTTCTAGTTAACTTGGTTGTTGGAAATCTGTATCACTGTTTGAGGAATCGGCCTATGAAGGTAAGATTTGTTATCAATTGAATAGTGATAACTCTGGATTAAACCCATGGGGAAATGTATATTATCCATAAAATGGATTGTTGATCTTTACTTTGAGGTTGTTGCTCCATGCACAGACAAATTATTACTCATCGAAAGAGTCCATTGAGAGCATGAACAGTGAAGTAAAGATATACTATTGCTGTACATATATTTGGTGAGTCATCCCAAATGATCTAATGTTGGATTTTGAAAGAGTAAGTATCCATTTAGAGTTTTCCAAAAAGTAGATTTCCTAAATGATTCTTGGAAATGTATTATAATTGTGCCATTTTGTTGAGATACTCTGTAGTAGGGGTCTAGGGGATGTCTACAGGGGACCCAGATTCCTTTTTAGCATCTGCAATGAGAACTACCGCCAGCTGCTCTTGGACCTAGTCCAACTTCTGGTCTAGGTTGACGTAAATCCTGCCATAAAATTCAGTCCCTGACCACTTTACCTGTGCTTTTAATGTTTGTCCAATCTAGTTAATCCAATGACGACTGAATTTTCTCAATCCCTTAGGCTGTAATAGAAGGAACCACCTCGTTCTGGTAGGCAATGGCTTAATTTATAGATCCTCACACAAAATCCATTGGCAAGTTCTAACATTAAAGATATAGACTGGTAGTGGTAAAGTTGCGGTTCAAGGGTTTTGGGGCAAAATATCCATTCAATATTGTTTAAATATTGCCTTCAGAGGTTTAGATGGCAATACTTTAACCTAAATTCACAAAAAAGCAGAAATATATGCCCAAATGTTGAAATGCCTTCACGATATCTATCTAGGCCGGATCAATATGATAATTTACCAAATATATCAATTAGTAGGCGGTTTTCCGTCAAAAAATGTATCATCACGTATTAGTCAAAACTCAAAACATATTCTTTCACATGATTGGTAATAAGAGCTTCCATTTCACTTTTTGAGAGGGGGGCATTTCCAAAACTGGTCTATGCTTTAATTGTTAAGGAATCTTTTTATCCATGGTTGATCTAGAGGTGTACCACTGGAAAAGTCGTAATAAAACCTGTATACAAAGACCGTTTACTGGATAAAGACATCAGGATGATGGTCTTTATATACAGGTTACTTAAATGGAGGTGCCAATGAGAAACAATGATCTTCCTGAACATGTGGTGTTGTTTTTGTCATACCATTTCAGGGCCTGACCTTTACTTTTTTTTTAGGGAGCCAGCCGGGCTCCTCAAGCACTTTTTCAGGGAGCCCGCAGGGGTTTCAGGGAGCCCGCAGGGGTTTCAGGGAGCCCAAGTTTATCACGTTTTTTTTTGTGGTCATAATAATGGTCATTAACTATTAAAAAATTAAAACACACCGTCACGATACCTTTTTTTATAATCATCAGCGCCGGGACCAGGGAGGGGTGTATTATTAAGTGTAAATGTGACCATGAGGATTAAACTGACTGTACTGAAGAATTAATTATCACTCAGTTATTAATACTAGAATCATACACTAAGTCTACAAAAAAAATAGTGAGCCGGGAAGAGGGGGCAGTGAGTGATAACTAAACAAAAAGTTTTTTTAAAAAAATTTAAAAAAAAAGAAGAAAAGAAAAGAAAGAAAAATATTAAATCTACAAATTTTAATGTCCTAATATAGTAAATCTGGAGGCTCAAACTGTATGGACAGAGCGGTACCATTAAAAAACCAGTATCTAAATTTAGCTATTAAACTAGGGGACAGCTCGATATCCTACCGGACCCCCTGGATCAGACCCATTTATTTAGGGTGGCGACTCACACTATGATTGTGTTTAATAAATCCGTTCCCGTGGCAATTTCTGGAGGTCATGTTCAGCCACTGGGAATGCCCTGGGGGCTCAATGACCGCGCGAACATACCATTGTTTATATTTCTCATGCAATCGTTACCAAACAACACAGGCACTATGTTGAAAGTGTCGACGTGACTCACTGTTTTCATGAATGAAATCTTGCAAATAAAAGCTCAGTCGTAATAGCAGACGAAACGTGATTGAAATAGTCAAATACTTTTTTTTTTAAAATTAATCAAATGACGTATTACTATATGACAGCCAACCCATGGAAGGCTAAATTACTTTCAGTTTACAATAAAAACATTTTGTGAAATACATAAACTGTAAGAAAAAAACACACAACAGTTTATAGTAGTACACAAACCTTGCGAAAACATATGAAAGATATAATAAATTCATTTATTGATTGCCGTTAAGTTAGTCCAACGACATTCAAGTCAAACTTTTTTATTCCATATTTTATTCTTTTCAGTCCCTTTGACCGTTTATACACGCCGTTTTAACGATTACCGGTAGCCACGAATCTCCCTAATTCGTACATATGTTCACAAAACAACAATCAACCCCTTTTTACACACGCCTTTGAAGTTTGTAGTTCGTAAAATCATGTTCAAACAATAATCAAGTCCATCCAGGTACGCACGCTGAAGAATAAGCACTCACGATCACAAACGCACATGTATCACAAACACGAGTCGACGTAAACATACACTCAGCTCTGGCAACGCAGCGACCACGTGCGTTTGTCTTAGTGTGTACATTCTCTGAGTGCACCGACATACAATGCAGCATGTATTGCGCACTCGTTACGAGTGCGGAGATATAACGTTATCATGCATGGCATTCCTGCACTGATCTCGATGTGTTTTCTTTTGCAACTCATTATTCGCGCTGGAGTTGAGCCAAGACGTGTGCCTTGGAATGCCTAGCGCATATTTCATGATTTTGACTGCGGAATTTGGGTTTTTAGATGGATTAAAACATGGATTAAAGTGCTGGTAAGAAACAGCATTTTTCGTGGCTGATACTAGAAAAACTTAGGGAGCCAGCCGGGCTCCTCAAGCACTTTTTCAGGGAGCCCGCAGGGGTTTCAGGGAGCCAATGGCCACCGGGCTCCCGATAAAGTCGAGCCCTGCATTTTAGATATATGACCCTCTGTAAAGTAGGCCCCACTAATCTTTTTGATCAGATTTTACAGAACTGTTTAGGAAGAGAACCTTATCAAGCTTTTTATATCGATATAGAACAACAAGAGATCAGTGATGTCAAAAACTTGCCCTATAGCTAGCTGTTCAAGTCTGCATGTACAGAAGGAAGAAACTCAGATTAATGTGTGTCGGAGGGGGAGAGGGGAGAGGGAGAGAGAGAGGGGGGGAGTAGAGGGGGCGGGGAGACGGGGAGGGGGATATAGGAGGAGATTAGGAAGAAGGAGAGTTAGATTAGTTAGTGTGAGAGAGTGAGAGAAAGAGAGCTAGAGAGAGACACAGAGACACAGAGAGAGACAGAGAGACAGAGGAGGGGGCGGGAGACGGGGAGGGGGATATAGGAGGAGATTAGGAAGTAGGAGAGTTAGATTACAAGAATTTTTGTTTTAATGATTTACTCTTGGGACAGCAAACTTGTTATCAGAGGATGTGTTCTAAATAGGTAAAAGAAGATTATTCATACATATGTACATGTACCTGTGATATACATGTACTGTGTGTATGTATTGCACAGTTTAAGAGTTTGTATTACTCACCCAAGCCTCCAATCATCAAAATGTGTGTTTGTGTAGGTAGAGTGTATAAAGCATTTCCTAATAAAGTAAAACATTAAGATATAAGGAAACCAATGCAAGGGCTTTAATATTAAATTGGTAATAGAAAAAAGAAAAAACTTCAGTCCCTAATTAGATTGTCCCCTCAAATTATCAGTGTTACTTATTTAAATGATATCTAAAAATTAAACCTAAATGTCTACTTATCAATTCCAATTTGCCAACATTATTTTGAAGACCAATATCTGGCATTTCATCACAAGGTTGAGCAATGCAATAAGATCTCTGATATGATGGTTCGCCCATGGTAATTAGGACCTGGTATTTGTCTGCAATCTGAATTCGTTAGCTGGTCATGTCCCTTTTATGCAGAGGTTGAGAAGAATAGAGCAGCTTTAAATGGAGAACAATACTACTGCCTTTAAGACGCACACAAGACATGGCTGGGTCGTATCATTAGAGAGAGTCAGGAAACGAAAAGGATGTTAGTCAGAGCTGTGAGGGGGCTTGGTAGGGGGAGACAACCTTAAGGTTGCCAAGACTTTCGGCTTGCCTCGCACTCCTACGATGATGCGATGGCCGTGAGACTCTCTCGCGACGAAGGCGGGGAATGTTGTATTTCTCAGAATGCGGTATCAATATCTCATTTCAGATCCCAACAATTTTAATGTGGAGTTTTTACGAGGGGGCAAATAATAAGGCTGGCTCGTTAAAGAGATTTCCTCAATTCCTGTAAGAACTTAAGTCGGATTTGTTTTTTTAAATTAAGGTGCATTTAACGATTGATCAAAATGCGTTACAAGTGCCTGGAGATGAATGTAACCTTTTTTGACATTTCGGATAGATTATGAATGTGCCTACTCGTGTCTAATATTGTAGTTTGAAACTTGCAGCAAATTATAATTATAATTATAATTATCATAAGCAGCTACACAAGAAATGGAAGCCTGATATTTATGGTAGAGATGTATAGGTATATGCATAGGCAAAAATCATGAACATGTTTAAAGAAATTTGTTTAAAAAATGTTGAGGGCAAAAATCAGAGGAAAAAATGAGGAAAATTACAGTAAAAGCAGAACAGGATAGATAAGAAAAGGCTAACTCATAAAATGGGGTATGATCTTTCCAGTTCCTCAAATTGGCAGCATCCTCTAACCACACCAAATAATAGTGAATTGAATAATAAGAAGAATTAGATTAAACTACGCTAGATCTGATGTCCTTGAATGTCTCATCACGACATGGTTGACCTTCAAGAGAGTTAGACATTGGGATTAATGATCTATTAATAATGCTAATCTAGCGATTTATTGGCTAGGTATTAGAACAGTTGTGCAGGATGGGGAGTGGGTTAGTTTGCCATTGAATTTGATGTTCTGTTGAAGGCATGCAAGGTAGCCTGACTTTACATTGTAGCTTCTCCTTCTTTTTTTTAAATTGAGAATAAAAATGTTTAAATTGGCAACACCATTTATATGTAGGTAACAACAAATTGTATCCATTAATACAATATGACTATTTGTTTTTATATAATTTGTATAACTTTACTTTAAAGCCCGTCTGTACTAGTTTGGCCAGGAGGGATTAGACCACCCAGCATGGTCACTGACAGGTGGTTATCTCATCAACTCAGCTCTCAATTAACATAAGAAAAAGAGGATCATGGGCAGCCCACAGGCACCGCTAAGGCATTGTTTTCTATATAGAAGGAGCAAGTAGCTACAAGTAGTGCAGTGTGGCTTTAATTTTTTTGTTTTGTTCAGATTTTGTGATTGAAAATAATATTGTGTTGCCAATCTAGGGAGGATATTATGATGCAATCAGCAAAGCGAGGAGAAATTGGATCAATTGACTTCCTTGGTTATGATGACACAATGTTATTAGCCTATGTAATATCCATTGAGGGGTTCCGAAGGTTTAAACTTCATTGCTTGACAGAAAATGCATTTTGCAGACCCTAATTCAAGTTTGATAGGATTGTAAAACTGCTTTACTTGGACTTTAACCAAGACAAGGAAGTAGGATGATTGATCTCATCACAGAAAGCCAGCCTCAGTGGATTTATTGGCAATGAATTCCTCTTCTAGAAGATTCTCCTGTCCAAGTCTTGGATTAGAAATACCTCTGGCTGCTGTGCCCTCATTCATCATTTTTTCTAGAAAATTTAAGGTTTGTTATTTTTTAAAGAGAGTTTAGGACAATACGATGAAGATGTAGAGTATATTTGTATACTGGTATGTCAAAATTGCCTTAAAGCCCCACTGCACTACTCATAGCTACTTGCATCCTCTACATTGCAAACAATTAATGCCTAATCGGTGCCTGTTGGTCCCTAATGATCCCCTTCTTCTTATGTTAATTGAGAGCTGATTTGATGAGATAACCACCTGTCAGTGATCTTGCAGGGAGGTCTATTACCCCTGGCCAAACTAGTGCAGACGGGCTTTAAAGTGGAATGCTCCGTCTGGTCTCAGAAACTGCTGTGTATTAGAAAACTGACTGATAGCATTCTAATTATACATTACTACTATCACACTGTATAATTTTCCTCATATTCTAGTGAAAATTATGCACATTTTTTTTGTATATCATTTATGTGATATGATGTTCATCATTTGCAAATCCTTTAAAATAGATTCTAGTTCAATGATGTATTTTTAGGGTAAGTGTAGTTCTATGAAGTATGCAATTGCGCTTCATGTAGTTCAGCATTTATTAAATAATGTCAGTCAAACCTTTAACAATGGATATGACTTCATGTGCTTATTGGAAGGTTTTCTTGTTAAACCTGTCATCATGAAGGTTTACCACAAGGTACGTTTAATCTCTTTCATTGTTCTCGCCTCTAAGGTTCCTCGTGTTTAGGAATTCATTTAGTTTGTCATCTAATCTTTTGATCCACAAGCAAGTCTGTGCGTCAAATGTAAAATCCTCTAACCATTGTGTCTACAAAACGATACAGACATGCTGGACGGGGGAAAGGCAAAGAATACAGGAGAAAGTTGGATAAATTATTGATTAATAAATAACAAACCATGTTAAAGGTAATACAAAGTTTTGGTATGGAGTCATGAATTTGGTTCAAATGAACCTATTTGAAGCATATGCGATCCTACAGTATTCAGTGATCGTTGTCGCGTTTGGAATCGAATCTAGAGTTATGAAATTTGAAATCATAAACTCTTTACGTTGTATAGCTCCCTTTCAAGGTCAAGACATTAATTAAGCTACAAAACAATGTTTCTAGACTAAAATCGACCGATTAGCTATTTCCGTTTGGAAATTATATATCACAACTACATATTCTTAGATTTTCATGGTCACAGATACCAATGTACGGCTGTAGGCGCTATTTGAAATTTATCAAAATTTACCGGGAGCACCGGTAAATTTTTGTATTCAATTTTTCTCAAAAGCAGAAGTGTTTTGGGGGCTAAATTTTCTAGTGCTTATAATACATCCACAGGGGCATCCAAATATATCAAAATTGTAAAGAATCATTATCCATCCAATTTTCAAAATTTCCCAAAACTTTGTATTACCTTTAATAAGCAAACGCAATAAGACCAGAGTAAGGCAGAGAATACAGGAGAAAATAAGAATGTCAAATGTAAAATCTTGAAACCTTGTTGATTAGCAAATGATACAAGAGAAACACAGAACACAGAATTAGGATGAATAATACTGGAGGAAGTTAGAGTGTTCATTATTATAATCCTCAAACTATGTTGATTAGCACATGATACAAGAGAAAGGAAGATAATATAGGAAAATTGATAGAATCTAGGTATGTCTTCATCAGCTCGAGATTGCCAAATAGCTCGCTATTTCTGATATGGGGAAATAATCCCGAAGTTACAAATCGCATCTTCATCAGCTCGAGACTCGACCTCGTAACTAGAAACTCAAGCTCCAAAAATTAGCTCGAGATATTTTGCTCAGCAATCGCGCATAGTGTGAGTTTTTCGGGCTGGTGGAGGCGCACCTTACAAATAGCAGGATATTTTGCAAACTAGCCAGAGATATCTTGGGATGATTATCCAGTTAATTGCAACTTCGGGCTGATGAAGACGCAATTTAACTGGATAATAATAAAAAACGAGGTTAGTTTCTTCCCATTCTGACCTTGCCTATTTAATACAACGGCATCTTGAGGATGAGCTTCCTGTCTTCAGAGAGATCTCTAGAGGCACCTTCCGTCTTGCCTGCTTGGATTATACTGGGTTACCTAAACATAAACAATGCCGGCACCCTCACACAGTAGCTTGTAACAATGTGCCTTGATGCAGTAGCTTATAACAAGTCCCTGCCTGAATCACAGTTGCTTTTAAAGGCACACTGTCCTACTTGTAGCTACTTGCTCCCTCTATATAGAAAACTTCCCCAATCGGTGCCTGTTGGTCCCCCATGATCCTCTTTTTCTTATGTTAAATGAGAGCTGAGTTAATGAGATAGCCACCTGTCACAGTGACCTCGCTGGCTCGCTGTGTGGTCTAATCCCTTCTAGCTGAAGTAGTAAAGTCTGCCTTTAAATGTAACATGGCCCTGAATAACAGTAGCTTATAACAAGGCTCCAGCAGCTTGGGTTATTGAAGGTAATCTCAAGTTCTGAGGTCTGATTAGGAAACTGCTTTTTAAGAGAAATTTGTGAAAAAGTTTATTATTCTGTAAATTCGTTATTTAGCTTAGCAACCTGTAAACAAGGTTTATGAAAAGTTGCTGAAATCATATACATGCCCATGTATGCTGAAAATCCTCCAGTTTAGAAATGCATATATAGATGTATATGGCTACACATTCTATTGATCTGGCTTACCAAACAAACCACTTCATTGCTTATGACTCGATTCTTTTGATATCACATCGGTTTCAAAGATATCACTAATTTTGGGCCTATGTTTGCAATCTCTCTATGATTCTGTGCAAATTTTAGAATCACAATCATCAGAACTTGAGATGAAGTTTGACCTTCCCCCTAGTGTCGATCTGAGACGATGAGAGGGGGGGATGACACCCCCATCGGATTGTGTCCGTGTCTGGGGCGAGACACGGGTGGGATTGGAGGGGTTAAGGAACGCCTTGAGTCATGGACGAAGGGGAAGGAAGTGGTGAATCAGAGAAGTCAAAATAGAAGACATCATGTATGGTACATGGGGTTGCCTTCAGAAAGACAGCTAGCCCACCTCCAGATGTAATGAGTTGGCCTGGCCGGGCTCTGTTTCATTAAACAGCCAAATCATAATACAATCAAACCTGCTTTAGTGACCACCTGTCTACAAAGACCACATTTTTTGTTTCCCTTGAAAATGGTTTCCCATTGAAACTTGTACTAAAGGAACCTGTACATAAGACCACCTGCTTATAAAGACCACTTTTCTTGTCTCCCTTGGGTTGGTCTTTATAGACAGGTTTCACTGGTTAGAAACATATCTGGCTTGTCTTCGCACACTTGGTCCAAAGTCGCATTAATCGACTTGGCCTGGGCCAACTTATATGATAGTTGAGTCACAATAATAATAAAAAGAAGATATCACATGATTCATGGTTTGCATTCAGAAATACAGCCCACCTTTTTATCTGACCCTCTTTCACATAACAGTTGAGTCAAAATGGAAGACATTGCATTGCTTGCCCCTCAGAAAAACAGTCCATCTTCATATTTACTGATTAAGCATGAGCCTTGTTTTGTAAAAAAGCCAAGTAAAAAACAAAATACATCATGTACTTTTACATGTATTGACTTGGCTTGGCACTGTTTCATAAAAAGCCAAGTAAAAAACGAAATACATCATGTACTTTTACTGACTTGGTCTGGGCACTGTTTCATAAATTAGCCAAGTCATTATTACATAAAACACATCATGGCTCGCCTTCAGAAACACAACCCAACTCTCACGTGTGCTGATGTTGCCTGGAGAGAATATAAAAGAATTGTCAAAAACAATTCCTGTGAAAAATATCCCCCTCTTGCAAACAACATAAGACTTCAACTTTCCTATTTCTTGTTTGTTTCGATTTTGTTACCATTTTCCCTACAGTGCCCATTTTCCCTTGATGTATGAAGGTCCAGTCTGAGAGGCTTCTGTTGTGAAATGAGAATCGGTTTTCCTCTATCCACTGTACTTTGGATTTCTATTCCCTAAGCTTTGCCATGTGGATCTTGCACAGTAGTCAAAGCATAAAATAAAATGTGTGAATACAGGGGATGTAGAGAAACAATCCTCAATGCTTCACAGTTTAGGTGCTGGAAGCAATTAATTTTTTTTTTTAAAGCTTTTAATACTGGCATATCTTCATGTGTGTAAGGGTAAAATCAGATCTCTTCCCCATGAAATGCCTGTATGTTTTTTTGAGAAACCATATGTTAAGTGCTGATCAATTAAATTTATATCTTCTTTTTGTTTTTAAAGGGTTGATATAGTTAGTAGAGGAAGGTTTGTATTGCTTTTTTGAAGTATTGAATGCTGGGTAGTTTAAAAGACTCTCCTGCTGATGTAGGTTACGTCATTGCAATAACATTTCTAAGTTTCTCAGAGAGCTTCTTCAAGATAATCTGCCTCCTTCAATACTGAAGACTCTTGCAGATGCCGTATATATTCAGCCTGATCAGGGGATGCAGGTGGACCACTACACCTGGGTTTCCCCCTACTCTTATACAAATAGTGCAGTGGGTTCTTAACGTGCAACGGTGGTGACTCTCCTTTACACAGGGCCTCCATTTAATGTCCTATCCGAGGGACAGAGCCTGTAGCCTGAATTCTTTCTGATTACAAGCGTTTTTCAGTTTTTCTTATTTGTAATTTTTCTTTTCCCCTTTCTCTTTCTCTTTGATCTTCTACAGACGAGAGTTCATCAGCTTCTCCTGTACAACCGAGACCTGCTGAACCATCAACAAGAACTGGTGACGCACATACAGGACCTGGAGACGAAGTTCCATGGCTCGATGGCCCACAGTCCTGGTAACCCCTTTACCATCCCGCCACCCTTGCCCTTAGGGGTGGACTACGGTCTCTCACCGCACGGTCTGGTCCTGCCAGAGTTCCCGCTCATGGAAGACACACTCCTCTTAAACGGAGGCATGGACCACAGCCAGGCCGTCTACGAGAATGCCAACTTTGGGCGCGGCATGGGGGTCGGTATGGCACCCATGAACATCTCGACGGAGGCGATGCCCACCATGCAAGGGGCGCAGAGCCTCAGCAGCATGAGCGATAGCAACAATGAGCTCAATAATGACGGGCAGGACAACCAGCAGGAAGACTTCACGGTGTCCATCGATGAAGAAGGTGCTGTCATGAACCTCAAGAAGCTGAACATTTCAGAAGATAATGCCGGCAGCAGAATGTCGCAGGGTGCAAACCTTGATACGTCGAGTTCAAGTATTCCATATGCAGGATACGTGGTGGATTCGAGACAGTGTGAATCAAACGGTAATGGCAATATACGTATCATCGTTCCAGCTCCTATGCAAGACGCAACGGCGAATCCTCTAGCCCTTGGGCACAACCAGACCGAGGTGAAAGCCAATAATAACCAACATAATCCAGCCAGGAAAATGTCTGCACCGTCGCATCGGGGCTCACTCCCGGTTGAGATGAACGCCACGCCCCCATCCTATGAGATGGCTGTAGAGCTCACGTCTAATTCGGCCCCGCCCACCCCTCAGCCTCAGCTGGACGATAGCTTCTCCAACGTCATTGAACCAATCGACAAGCCGTCCAAGCGCAAGTCGACATCATCACGGGATTCAAGAGAGAGCTACCACCAAGCGCGGGGGAGCATCCATAGCGTGGAGGCGATGAAGGAGGCTAAGAGATCTGGTAGCATCGAAGAAGAAGAAGACATGTCTACTACCCCCGATTCCAGTCTCCAATCGCCCCAGTCTCCGACGTCCCCTCAGTCGGACCTGGCCATCCCAGACACAAAGTTACACATTAGCTTCAGTGATGATGAGAACACAGAGAACTCAGAAGACTCAGGGGTTCCTAGACCACCAAGGGCTCTAGAATCAATGACCTTTGAAGAAATAGAATCCCTCTAGACATTTATTGTCGGGTCTGTTGGGCAACATTCACAATGTAAACCTTTATGGTAACGCCATGTGGTAGCTTGTGTGAAGAGGCTGATGATACAGTCAATCCTGTACTTAAAGACATCTGGGGCCGATTGCACAAAAAGTACCTTTGATGTTAACTTTGCCATCAATGGTAACTTCCATGGAAACCTTGATTTTGATTGGCTGTTGAGCCTTGTTACCATGGTAGTTGCCATTGGTGGCAAAGTTACCATCAATGGTACGTTTTATGAAACGGGGCCCTTGAGGGAGACAAGAAAAACAGTTGTCATATATGTAAGCATGTGGTCCTTATGTAAGGGTTACGTAAGAACAGGTGTCAATGAAAAATACTGTTCAAGGCAAATGTGGTCTTTATAGACAGGTGGTCTTTTGATACGTGAATGATTCGCTGTAATAACTACCTATACATCCTTGTAAAAGTATGAACCATTTTGGAGAGTAAGATTTTATACCAGCTGAATCAGATCAGAACCATTCAAATCATGATCTGCCATTTGTGTGCATCTGAAATCAATGTACATCCATTCTGATGATCAGAACAAGAAAAATGTTTTCATAATATATTGAGATTATTCTTCTTTTGTATATGTGTATCATAGAATGTGTCATTGTGCATGATATGATGTATGTTGCAATGCTCTCTCTCTCTCTCTCTCTCTCTCTCTCTCTCTCTCTCTTTCTTTCTCTCTCTCTCTCTCTCCCTCTCTCTCTCTCTCCCCACCCCCTCTTTACATCGATGATAACTTGTTACTTGAGAAGTTGGAGATTTGCGACCAAATAAAATAAATGTCTGTATATTTTGTATGAAAGATGAAATGATTTATATAGCTTAGAAGAGATGGTGTATAAAATAGCAGATGATGATGAATTGAGAGGACAACACTATGATCAGTTTTAGATTCTCCCAATCATTTTAGCAGGTTCATTTTGTCAATAGATAATTAGGATTTTATATCTAGACATTTGGACCTAAAAGGCCAATTTAGTGGACTTTTTTTACTTCCAATTCATCATGCATGGTGTGAGTGTTATGATATGACAATAGAAATAGCACGAAAAGCAGATGGAAAAACATTATAAACGAATTCGGAATGTCATCACTTTTCAACCACTTTAGGCTATTTTTAACCTTATAAAATCTTTTTTTCAATTTGCATTGATTCAATCTGTTTTTAATCAAGCTCTGTTGACAAACCTGTAAACTCGATAGCTTACTTACAACTTCATCTCGTAAAAAGCTCTACATTGTACATGACATAAAACAGTTGAATGGAATAATGGATATCGATTTGAGTATAAATGTCGCTATTTAAAACGTATCTTTTAACACGAGTTTTGTTTTTAAACCGAACAATACACATAGGCTGAAATAATCACTTAGTTTTTTAAAACAGTGCGAATAGTAATATTATGGCTTTTTAATCGTCTTGAATAGGTGTCATTATTTTGTATGCATGTGTAACATGATTGCGATACAGGCTTGAGGCGAGAAAGGAAACCAGTGATTCGCACTAAAGGTCATCTTTGAATAGTTAATAATCAAATTGGCAACTAAAAATTTGCCATCAAAAGAAAGGAGCAAAAAAAGGCCATAATTTGACACTGATGAATTTAGATGCAGATTTTATGACTTGACCTTTATAGAAAGACCTCCTAGCCATGTTAGACCATGTTTCACAGTGGATGGTTGCTATAGAGAGGTTTAATTGTATGTTCTATGGTAGCTTTGTGGATATTTTTTTCTTTTTCTATTATCAGGATTGCATGGATATGTTCATATAGAGAGCTATATTGCACTTGTATTATATTGTACATAAGGAAATGCATCCTAATATTGTTTTAATACACTTGATGTGAGATATGGGCTTCATTGTGTAAATAGATATCAGAGCCAGGACAGTTGTAAAATAAGAAAAACTTTATGTGTGCACTGCTTCCAGTAATGAAATTAGTAGAAAACATGTGAATATCATGAAAATGGCAGATTTATATGTTTAGCACTTTGTTTTCAGCCTCAAAAAAATGTCAGCTTTTATCTTATGTCTGCCAATGCCAGTGATGTGTTAGATCTATATATATTTGTGATGAAAGAGTATTTTAATGATTTTTTTTTTCTTGAGGAAAAAATTGTAACAGGCGTATATTATGTACATGGTATTCAAATTATTTTTGCAGGCATATTATTATATTAGAAGATATTGAGGATATGAAACTGATTCGGAGAAGAATTTTTCTTTGGATTATATTCACATTTTTTGTTAAGCATTCCATTATGTTTCCACATAATAAATGAAGATGATATACAGGGAAGGTAGAAAGAAACATTCCTTATCCTGTTACATTCATCGTTATACAGGGGGTGTTTCACAAAGATCCTAAGTTGATCTTATCTCTAAGTTGGACTTAAAAATTATGGAAAGCATCTTTAAAAATATTTTGTAAAAAGTTAATTTACAAGGCATAAAATATTGATTCAAATCATTTATATTTTCTATTATCATTGAGATTTCATGTTCTTGATGTGGAATTTATGAAAAGTCTAAAATACTTAAATTTTGCTTTTTTATAAATGTAATGCTTCCTGGGAGAAATTTCAATTATTTTAACATATTTGTGGCTTACACCCAGTAAATAAGATCGATTGATCGATCTGTATTGAAAAACAAGTCAGAAAAAATCTTGTCCCGCTGGTTCCAAGATTTTTTCTGACTTGTTTTTCAATACAGATCGATCAATCGATCTTATTTGCTGGGTGTAAGCCACAAATATGTTAAAATAATTAAATTTTGCTTTAGAATATATTGTATTTCAAGGCTACGAATGGCTCTCCATAGTTTTTAAGGCCAACTTCGAGTTAAGTTCGACTTAGGATATTTGTGAAACACCCCCCAGATTTGTTCTGATGCATAAGATATGCTAGGATGTAGCAAATTTGTTTTACAGAATTCTATGATTCTTGGCAAAAGGGAGATTTCTGGACGTTGTAAATGTGATTTGTTACATTTCCTTTCACATTCCTGGGGAAATATTTGTGATATAAAGACTTTTATCAGGAGATAATACCTGTACAGAGAACCTACTGAAATAGATGACTGGTTTCAATAGCTGCTATTGAATTCCTTAGCCACGCAAGAATTTGACATATAGAATCACATGGTTTAACATGATGAAAAGTTAACTCACATAGCTTATTTTCAAAGAATATCATTTTCAATAACAATGGAGGTTTTGTTACTGCTTTTAGCCCACAAGTAACTTTTTTTTGTTAAACATATAGTTCTGTATACGGGTACTATGTTACAAAAAAGTATACTTTTACACAGCCATTATTATTTATTATATACCTCACTTAAGAAATCCAGCCATCTGATCGGTCAAAATTGCAGGCCGAGGGCAATAGCACAATTGTAACCTCCCCGAGAGCGTATAAAACCAACTATGTCTCTCAAAGCAGTCATTATTACTATAATATAAAGAGGCAGTGATAACATGATGTGCTACTACTGGACATTAATAATTCAATAAATGGTGTTAAATAACTCAGGCGATGTAATACACTTCCTTTCAAATCGAAATTCAACTTTTTGCAAACGAGGATATTAGATTCAATTATGAGTATGGTTTAATTTCAAATTCAGGTGAAATTTCTCAATAGATTCACATTGATTCTTAACAACTTTAAGAGCATTTGCTGAATTTGATCATATGGTTTGGATAACAGTGTGATGGGATAAGCCATTGATATGCAAGAGGCAAGTTTAATCTATGTATCTAAAGCAGGTTTTCGTTTTCAATTCAATTCAATTTGATTCAGTTCAATTCAGTTCAATTCGGTTCAATTCATTTCATTCATTCATTTCTTCTGTAGACAAGACAACATTTAGATATGTTGACTGACAATGTTTACTTACAACGTACAACTATGCAGTGTAAGCATTTTGCTGTCGTTTCTTGTACAAGAAAAGAACAGTACATACCACACTGGTAATTCAGAAACAAAGTCTTTGATGGAGCTTTGTATTCATACATTTTATCATTTCAATATTTTATCAAGCAAAAAGTAATATTTTTTTTTTAATTATCACGCACAAAAATGTTTCAAAAATATATGAACAAACATATGTCTTTTGAGATCCAGAAGGGCGATAACTCTGTGTGTATATCTACAGGCAGCAAGGCTGCTTTTATTATACATACTTTTTGTAAAATAATCATGATTCACAATAAATTTGAAAATATTGTCACAGAAGAATTATATCGCTCGGTCTGCCCCATCCAACGAAAAGTCAACACTAGTCGTGATACCAGGTGAATATCGAATGGTGTTGACGACCAACCAGTGCTTGATTTCCCATAGAAAACAGTTGTTATGCAAGGCTAATACATGTATTTCTGCTTGTGCATAATAGTATCAACACTTTTAGGAATTGAGTGTGCTTTTAATTTATTCAACCAAGACCTCGTGTGCATTTTATTTATATCATTCCTTTAGGGTAGTAAGGACTTACATTGAAGTCCAATTTTGTCCACCATTGTTGTTTTCTTACTTTTGACTGACAATGTACAATAAGCTTGATTCTCTACAATAGATCTGTTTACTAGTCTGTTTTAATTTTCAATGTTTTCAATGTTTTCAATGTTTTTCTCCTTAACCCCTGGTTACCATCCATTTCATTAGCTGTTGCTATGTCAGGGCACGCCTCTGACAAACCTGTAGTTGTCAAGAGAAACTTTGCTGGGAAAGTATGCATGAAAACAGTAAACACATCTTTTACCCTCTAGAGACCAAGTCAATAGAACTTTAACAAACTACATGTACCGGTATGTTTGCAATTATATTGTGTTACATCAAACACTGTATTAAATACTATGGTTCCAAATTGTAATATTTTTAATGTTATTCCTCTTGCGGGATTTTTTAACAGTTCTCCTCTCAACAATTCAAGCCCATTGCACATTGCTCAACTTTTATCATTGCTGTAGATTTCTATATTTTTATTGAATTTTTACAATCAAATGTATTCCTGAGAACATTTGTCATTGTCTGTACAGTATTCATGACGTGGCAATGCTTTTTATGACAACTAGAAGCGACTTTTTTTTTTTTTTTTTTTAAATATTTTTTGTTTAAATATTTTTTTTAATTATTATTATATATATTTTTTTTTAAAATACTTTCGTTGTTGTTGATTATATGTTACTTAATTCTATTTTTCACTATGGTAATGATATTTTGCCAAAACTGCCATAGTAGGTCTCTGTATTCTATTGCCCATTTGACTGTGAAAGCACACTGTATTCTGAATGAATTCGTCACCATGTGTACATGTGAGCATGCCAGCTAAGCTGTATTTTGAAAATACGTATCTAGAAATTGAATAAAAACATTTGCCATTCTACTTAACTACCTGATTTTGTTGGCTTTAATTCTTTTTTCCTTAACTTATTAAACATAGTTAAGAGAGCAGAGGAAAGAGACGAGCAAGAGAGGGATCAGAGGAGAGGAAGAGAGTTGATATGGAGAAAGAGAGAGGGGGAAGATAGAGAGAGAGAGAGAGAGAGAAAGACAGAGATAGAGAGAGACAGAGAGAGAGAGAGAGCGAGGAACAAAAGAGGGAGAGAAAATGATGAAGAGAGGGAGAGAGAGGAATAGTGAGAGAGTATGTGGTAGAGAGAAAGAGAGAGAGAGAGAGAGAGAGGAAGGGAGGAGAGAAAATGATGAAGAGAGAGGAGAGAGGAATAGTGAGGGTGTGTGTGGTAGAGAGAAAGAGAGAGAGAGAGAGAGAGGAGTAAGGGAGGGAGAGAAAATGATGAAGAGAGGGGAGAGAGGAATAGTGAGAGTGTGTGTGGTAGAGAGAAATTGAGAGAGAGAGATTGGGGGAGAGAGAGTGAGGGAGTGCAAGTGAGGAGAAGGAATAGAGAGGGGGAGGGGGAGAGAATGAGCAAGGAGGATGGGAATGGAGAAATAAACAGGAGAAAGGGGGAGTGACTTACAGGGAAGGAAAGAACCAGAAAGTGGGATGAGAGAAGGTGAAAGATAGATGGGAGAATGAAGAGAAGGGAATGGAAGAATATCCCAAAGATAAGGCAAGGGAAGTCTGCGTGCACAGCGCAAAGTCGAGAACAGAGATATAGAATTAGAAAAACAAATAAGTTTGATTAGGAATGGGGGAGGGGGACAAAAAGCATGTGAGACAAAATTGCAAAACCTTTCAAAAGTATTGAACCTCGGCTCCCGCGGTCAGAAACTAAGCATTAGTGTCAGTTACTATCTGGGCCCTCCTGGTGACAGCAGGCCCAGATAGCCCTTAACGCCAACTTCCCTGGGTGACTAAAAGCGACAAAATGTCAGGCCTTAAACATGTTCAGATCAGCGGTAGAGCATTTGCCTTGTGTACCCGAGGTCCTCGTTCAATATCAACGCTTTCTTTCATTCTTGATCCATTTTGCGAAATTGCAAAACCTTTCAAAAGTATTGAACCTCGGCTCCCGCGGTCTGAAACTAAGCATTAGTGTCAGTTACTATCTGGGCCCTCCTGGTGACACCTGGCCCAGATAGCTCTTAACGCCAACTTGGTTGGGTGACTAAAAGCGACAGGCATTAAGCTAGGCGCGGATCCAGGATTTCTTAGGGGGGGGGGGGGGGGGGGGGGGGGGGGTGGGAGGGCCCAAATTTGAAATTATGCGAGCAAAATATTGGTACCCATACCGGCAGTGGCGAAATGAGCAAAAAC